>JYDO01000159.1:0-65368 GCA_001447755.1 Trichinella papuae | reverse complement strand
AGGATGTCTAAGAAACTATCACTATCAGATCCTGTGAGTGACATTTCTAAACTTTTGTGAAATTTTACACGAAATAGTGGAAAATTTGCATAAAATAAGGTAAATGATACTAAAATTAGGTCAAAATTTGTATAAAAAAGTTAACAAAGTAAAACCAATTATTACCGTTCACAATCAAGCAGAAAACACGTAGCCAAGAAATAAGAGATATCGACTGCACAGTTTGAGAGAAAATTGAATAAATGAGAAAGATATATGAAAGGCAACTGCTCAACTGCAATGGCAGATATGACCGCGCCAAATGACAAAAATATCCTATGGCCATTTCTAGGAAGGTATGAAAAACAACAGCTGTCATTGTTTACAAATTCTGCCAAAACCGAACAAGAAAGTTTTCAGGGGGTCCGCTGGGCCCCGCGCCACCACTCAAGGGTTAAGTGTAAAAAAATAAATATATATGGTTTAGTCTCCTTCGGGCTAAATTTTCACCGCCCTATTTTACTGGTCGTTGAAAGCGCTATTTTATTGGACCTTCCTGACGTTATCTTATTGGTCTTCCTAACCTAATTGCTCATTGATTCAAACTTTTAATTTCTTATTGGCTTCAATATTGTTTCATTTCATTAGTTCAAATATGTCAAAACATAATTTCTATGAAGATAAAACTTCAATTTTGATAAACTCAACATAATTTTGAAATAATAAAAATTTTCACTACTATTCTCACGTAACTATTATTAAAGTTAAGAAGGTGAAAATTTTGCCCGAAGGAGACCATCCCAATATATATATACATATACATATATTACCTTGCAAAATAATCTTTGAATAATTCAACGGCCGATTCGTCGAAAGTAAAGCACTGACTTTGCTCGTAAAAGTCCACATAACTGTCCAGTGCAATTATACTCGTCGATTCGCCTTCTTTGAAAATCGTCTTTACCAAATATTTGGCCATCTCCACGTGACATGAAGCGCTCAAAGTGAACGGACACTTCATTGTCAAAGGCCAAATCCAGTCGATGCAACGGCATCGACAGGCGGCAATGAAAACTGTGCTCATCATGCGGCATTTGGTCGGACCATCCAAAACATTGGACCACATCTTTGAGAATTCATCAAAATCTCCACACAAACATAAGACGATTGCCTTCTGGTATGTGAAGAAATTTGGAAAGCTTTTCTCCATGACATGGATATGGTCCAGAAGTTCACTGGCCACTCTTGAGTCAAAGTTTTCAAAGCTCTTCACGTAACATTGTTCCAAAAAATATGCTGCTTGTTTAATGGTAATTGGATTTTTCAAGCCAGTGTCGAACAAGTAATTCATATAACACATTCCGAGATCAAAATAGCACTTCTGTTCCAGTACTTTGAAAACTGCACAGTCAACTGTATTTTGCTTTTCTGAACTTTCCAGTAGCATTGTTCGGAAATAATGCCAATCCTCATAGGATACGATATCATTGTGCACAATGTACGAATGGACTGTTTGGTACAAAGCTTTAGATATCGTATCCATGCAGAGTATTGGATCCATACAGTTGAAGCACAATAAAATCTGAACTGTTGCAATACTGATTTCCAACAGATTCAGTCGACTGTTAATTTTGGCAATTTACCAGCAGTTTTTATTTCTTTTTATACTTTATAAAGCGATATTTCGGATAAAAATGTTCCGCCTAAAAAAAGAATAAAAATCGATTAGTCGTTAATAAAATGCATTGAAAAAAATTACGTTGCTCACCCGACACGCCGCTTCGAAAATGTCTTTTAGAGATTTGCACGACTTTAGTCGCTCTTATTTTTATCCAGGCAAGAGAAAAACTGATCACGTGCTGTCCAGCACTTCTATCTGTTATCCAAAAGTGGCGCACCAGAAGCTTCGCTCATCAACAATGACCCCAGTTTTATCAAGATGACCTATACATGCATTTCAAGGATTACGGTAGATTTGCAGGTTTTGTTATAAACTGTACGATAGATTATTCGTATTTCTCAAGTGAATTGAGTTTATTGAACAGTTTTTATAACTTAAATTTGAAATTGATTAAAATTAATTAAAAACTGTCTTTATTATGTTATAATTATTGAAAAAAGAATCTGTTGAAAACAAAGAACTCTGGCAAACAACCCGAGGCCCGTGCGAGATTGGTTAATGCTCAGATGTGGGTCAACGATGCCAACGGGGATCACTATGGAAGGTTAATAAGGTGGGCTCAGCAATACGGCATGACCTCGCTATGTGCTGAAAACACAAAGATAAGCCAACAGACGCCACGAGACTCATGCTCGTGTTGATTGAGATCCACAACTGTGGGAAAAACAGGCGTTCGGCGATGTACCAATTGGTGCCATATTTTTGGAACAGCCGTATGCTGGTTGGTTATCAAGAAGACAAATGGGCTTAATTTCATGACTGAAATGAACCGCGCGCCTGATGCCCTCAATCTCCATATCGTCCAGAAGTTCTGATTGTTCTGAGAGAGAGTTATGTGCGTCGTGAAGAATGGTTACTGGATGGCAAATAGCGGTGCAAAGTGTTTTTGTGTGTGATTCTTTGTATCCGCCTACATTTATCCCTGTTTGTTGAGTAGAATAACGATAACTAACTCAAGGAGTTGTGCTTTGCTTACAGTAACAACTGTTTCTGCGGATTGGAATCGGATCGGTCTGAATCAAGCTCAAAACAAACAAATGCGGTATACTGCCTGAGTATCGAACCTCAACTTCAGCGGTTCTGTTTGTAAATTCATCAGTTACTTTCAGTTAAACATACTAAATAGCAGCGTCGAATAAACAGATGACTAATATGTGTTATTGTCACAGCTGGGAACATTTGAAAACCTATTTAAGTTTCCATTTCTTTATTTCAAGTATCACAATGTGTTTCTTCACATTTCTGAAAATACAAATCCAAGCGTCTCTATTATAAAAACGTCCGTAGCTTTTTCTGCAATCAGTTTGTAGATGTCGTTCATGAGGTGGCCAGATAATTTGTGCTTTTACATCAATGTTAATTTATTCTTCTGTTGAGAAATCTTTTCTCTATACCTACTCATCAGTACCTAAAACTCCCAGTGATCAAAACAATGATCTTTGCACGAAAGCAACGGTGACGCAACGCCAGCTGCCTACCTTGTTTTTCTCGACGGTAAGCAATGGAATCGCAATTAAGCGGTCAAAAGGTCAGCGTCATGCTATATACCTGCCACAACTGCGGTGGTCAGTTGTTGAAAAAGCGTCAAAATGAAATTTTTCTGACAACGCGGCTGTTCAGACCATGCGAAGCTGCACAGTCCAAGCCATTGCGCAACCAACCCGGTTGGTTATCTAACCGATTCTCAGAGATTTAGGTCACCAGATGCGGAGTCAGGTCAAGAAAAATGTATAAATAAGAGTGAGGAGGGAGGAAGGGAAAATCACACCACAACACAGGCAAGGAAGTTATCCTTTCAGACGCTTGAACTGCTCTTGAGCTGTTATTTCGTTACGTGTTTCCTTACTTCGACTAAATAAAATTGAATTCCACATCATACGTTGTTTGAAATCAGTTATAAATAGATTCGACAGTCCACACAGAGATTTTCAAGTTTGAACGAAAAATCCCCTAACATAAGCAATTTGTTGTGAACATGATGACTCAACTTGATCCTCAAATACAGTGGACTGTATTTTTGATTCAGCAGTAGGTCAAATCAACAATGATCGCCCAACCGCAGTCTGACTCACGTTCGTTTCTGAACGCGACACAAGACAGGACCAAAAACGGTGGAGACAAACTTTATTGAACGACGGTGCAGTCTTAGGAACAGATGCAACCGTGCTAGGTTAACTCACAACACTGTAAATGAACACAACACACTGCAAAGCGTTATCACATACACGATTTCTTGCCGCGCAGTCTTCACTGCCTGATTCAACAACCAACGGATCCAACACACCCTCTTCTGATTTTCAAACTTCAGGCTGATATCGCAGGCGGAACCATCGCGTTGAGCTGACGTGGACATTGCTGGTAGTTGGTTTTCCGGGGCAATGATCCATTGTCTGAGCCGATTTAGTACGACGGATCACAATGCTACCGCTTCAACTCCGCAGCGCGGTCACTTTCTTAGAAGGGGCAGATGAGATTTTGAAGGGGACATGTGACGTTGTAACATTATTTTTAGTAGTTTGTAAGTCCGCTTGATAAGCATCAGTGTATCACCTGCAATTTTTGCTCAAACGCGCGTAATTTAGTTAACACCATGGTTTGTCATTAAATATTTTATTATATGACTAAGAGTAATTGATATGTGAGTTTAATAAAGTTGCAGCCTACGATTTCCAGCTTCGTGAAACCGTCGCAGAAGCTCCTCATTAGAGATGCTCAGTGGATCTAGGGGGGGGGGCATAAGATTTTACTGAGGGGGCAATGCCCCCCGACGCTACGGGGCTGTGCCGCTTCCAGCGCAGGGTGGCCCCGTGCGATTCGGGCGGGAAACTGAATTGATGACCCGCAGGTTCGTGGCCACAGTAACTCTACGGTTCCCTCCGGAACAAAATTGATTCAATTGCAATGAATTTTGAATTGAACGAGTATTCATTATTGGCTTTTTTGTGTTTGTTCTAATTTTTGATTAAACAAAACAAAAACACTCGAGTAAATGCAATTCAAAATTTACAATCGCCAAAGATTTAAAACATATACACAGGATTATTTTAAGAAACGATCACGACGTGCAAATAAAAGAAAATAAAGGAAAATTAGGGGGTTCTCTTTTTCAGAATTGTGCTTTAAAATCTCTTTTTCACAAGTTTCTCAAGCTTTCGAATTCTCGAATCCAAATTGCTGTTGTCGCCTGAGGACAACACTGCATCACAGGCCACTCCTCCTTCGGCGCTGAGGTCGTTGTTGATATCCAGCGCCGCTTTTTTCTCACGAAAAATATCCATAATTGTGGTTTGTTCATTTTTACGAACAGATTTCATGTCGAGAATTTTTTGAAATTCCACAACATCTGATTCGGGTAGAAAGTTTATATAATGTTCAACAAATGTACCGGGATCGTCTACAGGAGCCATGACTAACTGTAAAATATGAATCAAAACCAATAAATAAATAAAAATATATGTATACTTTCAATATCATCTCAGCTTTGTTCATGCCTTTGATGACGAGTTTGGTGAATGCTTCGGGCGGTTTACGACCAGCCGCTGATTCCAAAACTGGCAGATTGACCAGCTCGGTCTTCAACGCGTGGGTGTCGAGCAGAAGCTGCTCGGCACCAGTGACGCTCACTGGTCGGCATCTCAAGATGGCGTTGATGAACTTGGGCACGAACGCGTTGACGAACCGAAAACAGAACTGCATGAAATATTTCCTAGCTTGGCCGAGGCAGTCCCGGATGCGGACCACACACTGGCGACCATGCTGACGGATACTGGCCACATAGCGGCTCTCGTCGCCCACCGAATCCACGTTCGCCCACTGCATCTTGGTCATCGTTTGCAAAGCTGGCTCGCAGGCACTTTCCAAATCCTGCACCAACACTTGCACACAACTGCTCACTACACCGTGAAACATTTCCCGTTCGTTGGTGAAGTCAAACTGCATACATATACAAATATAATGAATAAAATTGAACAACTGAAATAATAATAATTCGTAATTATATACCGCTTCGTGCATAGCTAAATCGCCAGCTTTTTCTTTCAACTTTTCTTGCAACTGATGACTAGTCTCAGCACAAAATTCAGCTGTAATCAAAACACAACAGACTAAATAAATTTCATCATTCGACAATCTGGGCATGTCGCCTTCTTTCAAAAAACTCTGCAAAAGACCGGCCGTTGTGGTCGAATGACTGCTAGCAATTTTTGGCAACACTCCAGTTAAACATCTGCACAACAACAATATCAGAAATAGGATAAAGAAAGAATACACATATATATCCTACACTACAATACCTCTGCGCGTATTCGTGGAGATATTTTTTGAACAAGCGTGACAAGTCGACAAGAATGTTCGCGTTCATGCCAAGCTGAAGCAGTTGCTGGATGCACTTCTTGTAGAAGACGAACAGATCACTGCTGGTCGGTATGGCGACGGCCGCGCAACCGTACTCAGCCGACGGAGGACCAACCTCTTTGAACTTGCCAACCAGCTGGTCGATCAGATCGTTCAGCGTTTTGTCCAACGACGCCGTGTAGATGGACATGCGCTTCTGGAACCGGCCGACCAGAGTTCCTTGGAAAAGAGCCTCGCCTCGGCCGGGGAAACGACGCGCCATCAGCGCTTCGAAGTTGGCGGCCCTCTGCACGGCGAAAAGCAGCAACTTGGCGTCCATCTCCACGCACCTCTTCTCCATCACTTGATCAAGCATGGAGCCGGTGAGTTGGAAAAATTCCGCCGCAAATTTGCAAGCCACATCCCATTCGGCTGGCAAAAGACCGGCATGTTTGCGTTCAAATTCAATCAAACAATCACGAAACCAAGAAAACCTTCAGAACAGCAACAACAACAACAGTAAAAGTGTAAAAATGTTATTTACTTCTTTCAAATACAATTGCAAGCCTGAATACACATACCTGAGGTCAATTTTATCCAGCCAAGCGTCGTCTTGGGTGTCGTCGAAGAGAATCTTGTACTCAGCCAGTTGTTGGTCAATCAACCAGCCGATCAGACCCTCCCGCACCGCCTGGTCCAACACGGACAACACCAGGCACACGTCTTCAATCGGCACCGACTGTTGACCGGAAGCTTTTTTGAAACCACCAGAAAAATAACGTTTCAATTCAGCAGTGGTCAAGTCGGCCAACTCGGCACGAATGCTGTTCACCTGGTCGGACAGAGCTTTGATCTGCGGTACGGTCATGTACTGACTGAAATGCTCAAGCACATTCTGAATACCCGGCAATAGGTTGGAAATGTCGCGAAAATTTTTCGTCCTCCAAAAATGAAACACAAATAAAACCACATACATATTCAAATTATTTAAATTATTTCATCTTGATTTACTTGACAAAACTTTCCAACGATTCCAGACCACTGACCAACATGTGCAGATGATTCAACGTTGTTATGGAAGCGGTCAAATTTTTCTTCGCCAAATCCAACTGCCTGATATCATGTGTGATCTCCTTGACCGTCGTCTCGGACATGTCCGTTTGGCGTTTGATGTCCATTATCTGAGCAAACAATTCTCGCATCGCTTGCTTTGTCTGCTGCAACAACGCTTCACTGTCCAACTGTGCAACACTTTGCTTTTCCAATATTTCAGATATTTCCTGATCAACTTGATTAATCTGACGCTGCACGTCTGCCATCACTTGACCGACGTGTCCTGCAAATGTGAATGCAAATGCAATACAATTGATGCTAAAGATGAAAGCACAAAAGAAAAAACTACTGAATTGCCTAAACTCGGTTCTGTTGGAAATAAATGATTGATGTAGGATAGGACACAAAAGTCCGGCTTGTTGAACGGATCCTCCGGATCAGCTACGGAATCCAACGCAGATTGTACAGTTTCAGAAAAACGTACCGGAGTCTGCAAGTCCATCATCCGAAGCCATTTCGGCTTTTGCTCTTCTGAATCACTCATGATTGTTTCTCAATTTGAATTTGCTGTTCATTTATTGAAAAAATTGAAACGTTGCAAACAACAAAAAAAACAATATCTTTCCAACGGATTATTCAACCAGTGCAAAATGATGGAACAAAAAACATTTAATTTAATTAAAATTTATCAAAGTCCATCAAAGTCTATGAACACACATCACATTTTTCACGTGGCAGTGATCAAATTCATCAGCTTCGTGGGGCCGGTACAGGAAATGATATCTACTACCCATGAAGTTCCTCTCGACATTGTTGCACAAAGGTTTCGGAAACTGCAGAACAACAATCGTATATATATATTTTTTTTAATATAAAAAACAAACAAATTTACTCACCTGCAACATTTTATGACGTGGGCAATTGGGTTCTGTTTGTTCGCTGAACATCAGTCGCATATCTCGCCAACGGTAAAAGTAATTCTGATTCAGTGGCATCAGTTTATGGCAGTGCATCTGCACCAGGTCTTTGCTTACCACGTAACAATGCTTGCCACTGTTCATGGCAGCGGTGATCACATACATGTCGTCTGTTGTTCTGAATAATATAAATTTGCATATGAGAATTTTCCATTTAATATCAAAACAGCAACAACGTACAGGTTGGAAACGGAAAATAACTTTGCCATTGTACGCAACGGATCCGCAGCAAAACGCATAAAATGCTCTCGTCCAACAACCAAAATATTTTTGAAGTTCAACTCAAATCTCAACACACGAACCAAACGAGTAATCTGTTAAAAAAAAAGCTAAATTTCAAAAAAAAAAAACAAACTTTTTTGTTCTCAATTTTACCCTTCTTATCTGAACGTCGTTACTGGCAGGATCTCCAAGATAGGCTATGTTGCAGCCATGGACCACAACGTCGAACGGACCATTTATGTTCAAAAATCTAAATTGCATAAAAAGAAATAGAAAATTTGCATATGCAAAAGGAAAAAAAATTTGTGAACTTACTGTTGAAAACGAACAAATTCCTCTGGTGTAGTTTGACGGTAAAGATCGTTTCCGAAGACAATTCGTTTAATTACATCATCTTTCAGTGATTTGAATTCTTCATCCGACAATGTCAAGTGTTTCAAAGTACTACCGCAACAAGAACAACAAAATTTGTCTGTTACGATTCCGCAATCAACTGACCATTTGATTCGTGTAAAACTGAAAGAAAAAAACAGAATTCCATCGTATATCATTTAATTTAAAACTGACCATATCGTTTGTCATAACTACATTTAAAAAAAGATCTAAACATATTCATAAACAACAACAAAAGAAAACGGTAAAACCACTGTGTTAAGACATTTTACTAAATTAAGTGGAAGAAAATATATATGGTTTAGTCTCCTTGGAGCCAAATTGTCATCGTCCTATTTTACAGGTCGTTGAAAGCGCTATTTTATTGGACCTTCCTGACGTCATCTTATTGGTTTTCCTAACCTAATTGCTCATTGATTCAAACTTTTGATTTCTGATTGGATTCAATATTGTTTCATTTCATTGGTTCAAATATGTCAAAACAATATTTCTATGAATGATAAAACTTCAATTTTGATAAAAGTAAACTCAACATAATTTTGAAATAATAAAAATTTTCACTACGATTGTTACGTCACTATTATTGAAGTTAAGGTGGTGAAAATTTGCCCCGAAGGAGACCATCCCTATATATATATATATATATTACCTTGCAAAATAATTTTTGAATGATTCAACAGCCGATTCGTCGAAAGTGAAGCATTGACTTCGGTCATAAAAGTCCACATAACTGTCCAGTGCACTTATACTCGTCGATTCGCCTCCGTTGAAAATCGTCTCTTCCAAATATTTCGCCATCTCCACGTGACATGAAGCGCTCAAAGTGAACGGACTCTTCACTGTCAAAGACCAAATCCAGCCGATGCATCGGTATCGACAGGCGGCAATGAAAACTGTGCTCATCAAGCGGCATTTGGTTGGACCATCCAAAACATTGGACCACATCGATGATAATTCATCAAAATCTCCACACAAACATAAAACGATCGCCTTCTGGTATGTGAAGAAATTTGGAAAACTTTTCTCCATGACAAGGATATGGTCCAGAAGTTCATTGGCCATTCTTGACTCAAAATTTTCAAAGCTCTTCACATAACATTGTTCCAAAAAATACACTGCTTGTTTAATGGTAATTGGATTGTCCAAGCCAGTGCCGAACAAGTAACTGATATAAGACATTCCCAGATCAAAATAGCAGTTCTGTTCCAGTACTTTGAGAACTGCACAATCAACCGTGTTTTGCTTATCTGAACTTTCCAGTAGCATTCTTCTGAAATAATGCCAATCATCGTTGGATACGATATCATTGTGCACAATGTACGAGTGGATTGTTTGGTACAAAACTTTAGATTTCGTATCCATGCGGAGTATTGGATCCATACCAGTTGAAGCAGAACAAAATCTCAACAAATAACAAGTAAACTGTTTCTTACTTTCAAATCGACGACGAAAACAACCCAAATGAACAGCAAATCGACGTAAAGCCAAAACGAACATACGACGACGTTATGAATTGTTGCAGAACTGCTTTTCAACAGTTTTAGTCGACTCTTAATTTTGGCACTTTACCAACAGTTTCCATTTCTTCTTTATACTTTTCAAAGCGATATTTGCGATTAAAATGTTCCACCTAAAAAAATAATAAAAATCTATTAGTCGTTAATAAGAAACATTGAAAAAAATTACGTTGCTCACCCACGTCCTTCGACACGACGCTTCGAAAATGTCTTTCAGAGATTTGCACAACTTCTCGTCGTTCTTATTTTTATCCAGGCAAGCGAAAAACTGATCACGCGCTGTCCAGCACTTCTTTCTTTCATCCAAAAGAGGCACGTCAGAAGGTTTGCTCATAAACAATGACCCCAGTTTTATCAAAATGAACTAAGCCTGCTGTACAAGGATTACGGTAGATTTGCAGGTTTTTTAATAAAGTATACGGTAGTTTATTCGTGTTTCTCAAGTGAATTGAGTTTGTTAAACAATTTTTATAACTTACACTTGAAATTGATTAAAATTAATTTAAAACAGTCTTTATTATGTTACAATTATTGGAAACAGAGAACTCTGGCAAACAACCCGAGGTCCGTGCGAGATTGGTTGATGCCCAGATGTGAGTCAACGATGCCAACAGAGGTCACTCTGGAAGGTCGATCAGGTGGCTTGAGCTATACGCGGCACGAACTGACTGTGGACTGAAAGCACAAAAGCAAGCCAACTTGTCTCTGTTGTTAGATCAAATAAAGTCATTCACCCCTCTCCCCAACCCGAGGAGTTTTGTTGATCACAGTAAGAATCATTCTTGCAGATCGACAATCGATCTACCATAATCAAAACCATCAAAACATACTGTCCACTGAACGCGCATCAAATTCTTTTGTGTGCACAACAAGCTTTATTCTTCTTCTTTATTTTAGGATTAATATAAGAATACAATAGAATGGATGTGATTAGTGAAAATTCATACCACCAAAGTTTTAAGTGAGATATTTATTAATAACAAATAAAATCAATAATTTATCCTAAGAATTTTTAAAAAACCATAACAGAGTTCAACTAATAATAGAGTAGTGACAGATTTTCAAAATCGATGCTTTGGTCGAAAGCTGAATCGTTCGAATATGAGCACAACAAATGAAAGCATATAACTGATCCAGATCAGCTGCAAACAGTCGCTGATTTGCAAAACGGTGATGATCATCTGCTGCTCAGTGGGAGCTTTGTTGGAGTCGGCTTGGTCGTTTTCAGCTTGCAAACGGTTCACAGAGATTTGTGTGACGTTTTCTTCGCCTTCGTCGACAAATTGTTCAGCGAATATTTTCGACTGACGCTCAGCCACTGCCCAGATGATGGTCGACTGAGCCAACGCAACCAGGGTGTTCAACTCCGGATGCATGGAACTGACGCAGTAGAAATACGGCTGGGAGATTATTTCCTCAAATTTGACCACTTGCACCGGCGACGAGCCTTGCAATATTCGAAAATACGGAACCATGCTGTTGTAATCAATGGCCACCAGGCAAGAGTCGGTGCCCTCGAGGCGGATTCGAATTTTGACACGGTTCTCCAAAAGCTCAGCCGGTTGGCGGTTCATGGCCTGCTTGAGCTGGTTGAGCATGTCTGGTTTGATCGAAGTGGAGAACACTTCCAAGAAAAAATCCTCACCGTACTCGTCATTGTGAATAAAGCGACAAGAGCCGTCGATAATAGCCTGCACCAGCTCGTCGGTAGTTTTCAACGGCACCAGCAGCGGATTGTCGTTGGCATTGTAGGCGGAAATGGACACCAGACTACCGTAGCAATTCAAACAAAGCGCGAACATGATCCAGACGAGGGCCGCGCCCAAATCCCGGCGGTCGACGATGCCACACAGTGCCACCTTGGCTTCGTCGATTAGCCAGACCAGACCGGCGAACATCAGCAACAGCAGCCAGACGTTCCACTGGAATGCTTGCAGCACCATACCTTCGATGAACTTCGACGACGGTGAGCCTTTCATCAAGAAGACGTACTCGTCGAAACCTTCGAAGAAGAACTTCTCACAGCCATACTGGAACAAAATATTCGCCGGCAAACTGTAAGCGGTAATATCGACGCTGTGGTTCACCGCCATGCGCACCATAACTTCAATGTCCGGCACGATGGTCACTTTCAATTCGTAATTGATCAAGTCGGCGATCAGTTGTAAAAAGGCGATCTCGTCGCCGGGATTTGGACAATTGTCCAAATCGTCCACGCATTTGCTGACCATCGGAGGCGAGTAAATTGTGGCCGCTTTCAGGATTTTCTTCTGCTCGGACATTGTGTTCAAAAAATTTGCATGAACTGAACGACTCAAGCGGCGATGAAATGAAGCAGAGAGACAACTGAACTGCTGGAACGAGAATGAACACAAAATGAAAAGAAAAATTGATCCCCACCCCTCTACACCCCCTCCTCCATCCTATAGTTTAGTCTCTTTCCGTCCGTGCACACGTCAAAAAAGTCGATAACAATATTTATTTGGTTCCATTATTTCCAATATTTATTATTTAAAGCGGAACACGAAATTATTTGCGATATCGATAATAGTTATTTTTTTTTTTTAAATAAGCATGTTTTAATGACGACGAACAATTAATTAATCGTCTTCATTTCAACAGATCATCCTCCTTTTTAGTTCGATTTATTTTCTCTTCTTATTTTAAACAAAAAAAAATTAATATATAATTAATATAAATAAATATATCTATATGTGCGTGTGTGTAAATTATATAAAAAAAAATTTGTTTTGTTTCTTTCCACAAACGGTAGGCTTCAGTGAAACTGGAGGAAATAATAAAGAAAAGAAGCAAAATTATCATATTGTCCGACGATAATGCGGAAGTTGACTGGAATTGTCCGTCATTATGTAATTGATTAAAGGCACTTTTCGACGTAACAACAATGTCAACAATTTAACACGTCTTTCTGGCAGAAAATATGAAACCAACAAATTAACTATATAAAGAACAGCTAAAACAGCGACAACAATAAAAAGAAAATACAGCAAGAAATTTCCATTGACAATGTAAATTTCTCGAGGATATTTTTTCTCAGCTAAAAACGACAACCTGCGATATTGTTTTCTCATTTCAGCAAATCTGAAATAATGATAATTAATAAAAGTATTTTCTGTTTTCAAATTGATAAAACAATAAATAATATTCACTTCAATGGCAAGTGACGTAAACGATACAGAATTGCACCAAGTGTCCACTGAATTTCTTGGCCAGCCATTGTTAATACGGAATAAAAGTTGGATATATCTTCGGGAAATTTTAATCCAGTGTGCAAAAGTGCACTTGCCCAAGCTGATTTGAAACATTGCGTACTAGAAAAGCAATAAAATTGAAAATGAACATTAATAATAATAATTATTATTATAGATAAACAAATCACCGAATTCTACTGGTATCAGCATTGAGGTATTGCTTACGTCTAAATCGATTCCAAATTGTTGTCCAATTTAAACTGCAAAATTCCTGAAAAACAAAAAATAATCAAAAAATTATTTTCCATTCAAATTAAATGAACTATCATTTTGTTGTACACACCGATGCAGCATTCTTAAGCCGAAGCATATCGTAACGACCACCAAGACCAAAAATGTCATTGGTCGAGTGCCAATATTCAGAGATGCCGTAAAATTCTGCATTAGATGAATCCAACGCTGGCAAAGGTATCCCTTCCAAAAAGCACATCTCATTCTGATGTGACGTGGAACAAGTTACGTTGGATTGGATCATCCGACTGACAGCATCGTAACATTCATTAAAGCAACCTCTGCCTTGGCGAATCAAATCTTCACTGTGTCCATCTGCTTTGTCCGTCGACATCTGTTCAATAAGGCCGTTTGGCAAGCAACAATCCGACAATAGCGTTGAATTTCTAACAAAAAAAGAAAAATAATTTTCTTCAATTCTACTCATTCCACTATGAAAATGAAAACGTTGTACAGGGCTAATAACAAAAATGCGTAATTATTTATTTCTTGTGATACAAATTGATAATGTCTTTGAAAGAAAATCAATAAATCAACTAACAATAAATTCTACAAAGATTAATAGATCAACTTGTGTTGGAAACATGAATTTGAATAATTCGACTATTTTGCTTACTTGCTTGGATCTTTGTGTAAAATGGTGCTGCTGTTGGCCAACCATTTCTTGTAACGTTCAATTCCAACGTTGGCTCCATAGCCCAGGTAAGTGTTCGCAAATACCGTATATTTGTGAGACATTGATGCATCATCGTTACCCAAATTCAGCTCTTCATACAATTCAGACTGTGAGCAATAAAATGAATGAATAAATAAATAAAAACGTGCATAATCACAATCTCACGTGCAAGTTGGTGGTGTTGTTCTGCGTTGGCTCTTTCACTTCGTAAGCAATTTGCAATGATGCACCCCCCAGATCGACAATGCCAGCAGTGGAAGATCTGCAAGTTTTCTTTTGCATCGTCATATCCACGTTGGATACAGTTTTATTGCAGCTAAATCTTCCAAGAACATAATTGATAGTTATCCATGCGTAAATACCCTCCCAGCGACCGTTGATCACTTCCAAATTCTCACTGCTAACCACAAAATCGTACAACTTTGGCAAAGTGGAACGCAACTCTTCGATAATTGCATTCGATTCTCTTTAAATAAAAGTCAAAAATTAATATCTTAATTGAAAAAAATTTTTTTTCATAATTAACAAACGAAAGCGTGGCTTTTACTCTGCAGGCAAAAGTCGCATGCCGGCAGTTGCCAATACAAAAAGTGATGTTTGCTTGATGCGATCGACAGGAATGTGCTTCACAGAAGAATCGATCAAATCCTTCATATATTTTACCGCATCTTTGGGCTTTTTGGCAAAAGAGGACAATCCTGAATTCAATTTTTACATTTCAATTAATGACAAACTTTCGAAACCTCAAAGTACCTGGATTTTTTTTCTTCACTATTGGACGGCCAAACTCGTCCAGCAGCGGTTCCACTCGCATCAATTCATCCGACGAATGGCCACTCAAATCACACCAATATAAAAATAATCTGGAACCACTACTGCCAGCATCCACCACCATCACATAATGAACAACATCTATTAAAATGACGACATTCGTTAAACAATATAAGAAAAACGGTATAATTTTTTTCCATATCAATTTTATAAATAAAAATGAAAAAATATCATAAATAACTAAATATCGTTGTGCAATATCTGTGTTATGACTTTTCATTTTAACAACAATAAAACTGTCGTAACTTGTAAAGATAAAATATTATTACACAAGGAACAATTGCAATGCATTTAAACAAAAAACAAACAAACAATCAGCTTGACAAAAGGATAATCACATTTCAATAATTATTTCAACCTATCCGCAAAACGTAACAATGTAAAAAAATATTCTCAATGATAATTATGTTAAAATTTTAAACAAAACTTTCACTTTTCACAAAAAATGCTATTTTAAATTGGTTTACAATATCAAATACATCGCAAAAAAATTTTACTTACTTTTAAATCATTTTAATTTATTTAATTTCACTCGTTACGATGTATATAAAAACTTATCAACAGAACTTTGATAGGTTGTGGCAAACAATTTTCCATGCAAATTTTATTATATAAAAAAGTTCAGCTGAAAAAAAATCTAACTTTTTACATTTCATTCTGAATATTAAATTACCACAACAGAAACATAACTATATTAATTAAATGTAATTAAATGTTAATTTAAAATTTTCAAAAAATGTTTTACATTTTTCAAAACTATTACTCAATTCAATAAAATGATAACAAATTTCATTTCCGACTGATAAGTTTCATAAAGTCAACCCATTCAAAATTGAAAATCAACCAGAAAAATATAATTTATGCTTCCGCTTGTACAGCATTAAATTGGTCATAAATTTAAATAAATTAGCTAAACCAAATTTCCTGTAACACCTGATTTTTCATATTATCAAAAATATGCATTTTATTAATATAAAAAACTGTTTGAAAAATCAAATCATTTAATCAATCATTCTATAAACCTAGCTATTTTTCACTTTAAAACCTGTACAACAATATATCACCGCACTTATTGAAAGTGTAAAATGTTAATAATAAAAATTCACAAATAAATATCACATTTATAATACAATAAAACATAAGTTTGAACTATTGCATCATTGCATGCAAAGCAGGAAACAATTATCACAGAGATTACATTAGCATTAAATTAAAAACAACCCAAATGTCAAGGAAATGACAACGCATTATTTTTTTCATTTATCTTCTGCTTATGTGAGGTAATTAAAAAAGATTAAAATAATCTCTTAACTGCACAATAAATATTTTGATTCAAGAAAACAGTAATATTGTCAAGGAAATATATAAACAACAAATCGATTGCTAAACTATTCAATCACAAATATCAATTCTATAATTATAAAAAATGTTAAGTTTTTATTTTCTAACCTCATAAACAAAATCAAAACGTTCACCGAACACTTCGGTGTTTCAAAAATCACTAATAAATAATAATAATTAATTTATTAACATTCACCATAAATGAAATGCAATTAATTAATTAAACGTATGAAAAATAATTTAAAAAATGCAATATACCGTCTAAAAGCAAAAAGAAACGTACCAAAAAGTACACTAACCTTGATCAAGTAGTTCATTGAACCTGGGAAGCACTATTTGCGATTTTTTTTGTAGAAGAACTGAACAACTGTACAGAAGAAAACAAATACTAAATAACAGTATAATCGGCGATATCCTTCGGAAGTTCCATCTCATCTCTGTCTTTAAATAAACCATGTAGCCCGTTTAACAAATTCAGCATCTAATAACTGCTTTTGGCATTGTACAGCGATGCGTTTTAAAGTAAAACTAAACAAATATTAAATGTCAAAAAAGGGCACAAGCAAATTGTAAAAGGTTTAAATGATAAGAAATAAAATTATCATAAAAGAATATATAAGTTTAAAAAATACTTATGATAAAAAAGTAACAGTAAAAAAGGAATCAGTGCCATATGGCAATTCATTTTATACATTTGAACCTAACACAACAAATATTACAGTATACCAAAACGTAAAATACAAGATCAATTTTAAGCTCATAGGTTATTGATGTTTGAATTGCATGCAGTTCCATAAGATTTAAAGAAATTGAAATTAATAAACTTACCACTTTAATTTTAATTACAAAAAAATAAATTTTAATTTTTTTAATCTTTTACTTATTTTATTTCATGAAAAAAGCAAAGATTTATAATAAAAAGGACAACTTATGTTGAAATTTTAAATTCTTTTATTACCAGTTAGCATCTCGCAGTTTTATAAATAGGTTTTAATTGCTACGCTGCGAGTAGGATTTGAACCTACGCGGGAATATCCCATTGGATTTCAAGTCCAACGCCTTAACCACTCGGCCATCGCAGCACTGGGCAGTTTTGTTGCGAAACTTTTAATCTATACATTGCGAACAAGGGTAAAAATTGTTGTGATGCACAAATTCTAGTATTTGCGTTTTTATTGTATGCTTTTTATGTTATTTTTTGCAAATGAATAATTATTCTTCTGTAACTTTTTACTTTCAATCTTCATTTTCTGAATATAATTTCAAGTGATACAAAATTATAATCTAAAATTAATAATTACTACCATTTTATGTAGTTCTTTCTTTACGTCTGCGTGGAATTTCTTGAACATTGGTCCAGCATGTCTCTCTAGAATGCTGAATTTAGAAATTTGTGATTGGAATTATTGCCGTCTTGAAACACTAATGCATCTAGTAATCATCCTGTTTTTTCTTCACTTTCTATGAATAGCCGCCGACTCGACTAGCAGTGCAGACACAAACCCCTTTTATGCTGCATTTTATTATTTTTTCATTACACTGAACTTGAAATTTTTTCAGCAGAACGTTCTGTGCATTAGGCTAATACACTCACAGTCATTTAGCAATGCTGATGTAATTTTTGCAAGCATCTCAAATTTTTTAACCAACTGATTTTTTGTGTTTTCTACTATCTACAGAATATATACCCATTGTGAACGCAGCTGCAAGTCATTGTACTATGAAAAATTTTCCCACAATTTAGGATGTTTAATATCACTCGAGCAATGAGAGGCTACAGAGCTGATGGAATCACATTAGTGTTATTATTTTCTTCGTTGTGAGCTTCCTTCAAATAATTTTTGAAACACTGCATGTGAAACAGTGGAAATAATTACGACAAAGCTGGTCTGTTTTCATCTACATTGATATTTAAAAGTTAGGCAGGAAATTTGGTACAAATTTTTTTCTAAGTACTTAGATTGGAGGAAGAATTGTATTGGTTATTGTCTTTGAGTTGTCAATCATAAACGAAATTAGAAGAAATGAAAAATATCTACAGTAGTGTGTATGTGACTTAAATATCCAATTTTGCATTTCAATTTTATCTGTTCACGTTTGTTTTATTGCCTCGATCTATATGTATATTTCAGAAATTAAGCTGATATAACGTTATAGTTGTGACAAATCAAATACTTGACAAAATCAACACATGTACCCTACATGATCCAGAAAATATTTGTAAAATTATCATTTGATTTGTAAAACCTGGAGTCGGATTCAAAAAAGGCATTTTTCTGAAAAAACAACGACAATCGCATACATCTGTACGGCACATTTTGCTGGGTTAAAACTGTTTTGCAGAATCACTGAAAGGAAATGATAATGAGATTTTTTTCTGAAAGCTAACATACTCATGCTAAAAAGTGAAAGAAAAAAATTACTATCAAAATTTATTCTAATTTCTGAATTTGCTAAATAAAATGGTTCTTTCAGAGAGAATCTTTTGTCCAAATAAATAATTGCTTCATTCGACGACTGTTTTCATTAAAGCTATGTTTCCCAATATGATCAGTAAAAAAATAACTTTACATTTACAACCGCTAAAGATAATACATTTTCAAATGCTTCCATAAATGATCATCAATCTGAAATAAATAGCCTTACAGAAGAGCTCTTCTTGGAAGGGTTGATTCTGATAGATCTTTCATTCTTTTGCAAATGTTGCAGAAAACTATGGAAAAGATTCTAGTGGAAATGTGATATTTCAGTCTATTCACGCAGACCCATCGATTATTATTATTTGAGATAAATTTTGAAATAAATTCACATGTTCAATAAAATAAATTCTGACCAGTCCAATATTCATTTTTTTACAGTTTTTAAAGTTAGGCGTAAAGCAGAATCTTTCATTTTTACAAATAAGAAAATTAACTATGTGACACTAAACAACAGTTGGTGGATTAGGATCTAACTGCAGCTCATACAACAATCTAGTGATATCAAGAATGCTGTTATTCAAATCTAATTTAATAAATACACTATGAAAATGTATTTATGCAAAATAATGCAAATTTATGCTGTTTTGCTGAGTGAAGTCACCTATTAAATCTGCATTGATTGCTTCTTAAATGTAATGTGGAGAAAATTCAGAAAACGGTGTTAGGATAAATGAAATATGTCGAGCGCAAATTATTTCACAACATAAAGACAATAAAACCAAATTATTAATTCTGGAAAATGTATAAAACAAAATTGTCAAAACGAAGATCACCAGCATAGCAATTATTCAAATATCCATTCTTTTGCTTTAAAGACGAAGGTCTTCTATGGTAAAATTATCAAATCGCATAAAATCATGCTTTCGTGAAATAAATTCAAAGATTACGCTGCGAGTAGGATTTGAACCTACGCGGGAATAACCCATTGGATTTCAAGTCCAACGCCTTAACCACTCGGCCATCGCAGCTTTTATGTTTCTTTTATTCCTATAAAAACATATCAAACTGATTTATATAAAAATTTAATAGATATGATATTTAAAATAATTTGTGAACAAGTATTTTTCATGATTTAAGATTTTTTCATATTTAATGTTTATCTGTCTAAAATTTTACTTTTATAATAAAATCCAAAAGTATGCAAATCACTTTAAATGTTGATGTTGCGGGATAAGATAAACGGGAATAAGAAATATTAAAAATTAATCGAATATTATATTTTATACATTTCGAATTATTTTTATTATAGATATTATCAAAGTTACAGTTATTGTAGATATTAAAATGGTCATGCTCTCACCTGGGTTCGAACCAGGGACCTTCTGCGTGTGAAGCAGACGTGATAACCACTACACTACGAGAGCAACGGGATATAGCTTTATAGGAATGTATATAAATATATACAGTTTGTGAAAACTTTTTGAATAATGAAACAATGACGACCTAAGTTGAATTTTAAATCAATAGTGCAAAATATGATTCTATTTTGAACAATGTACTATACAAGGGTAATAATTTGCTTTATTTTCATCCATTTTGCTCTAATTTGCTAAAGTATGAAAGTTCATAAAAGTGGATGGTTTTAGATGAAGTTTAACAATATTTTGTTGTTTCCATAAAAGTGCTTTATTTTTAGTATAATTCTTCAAATTATAATTCTGATTTCGTAAAATATATTGCATTATTAAAGAACAAAATTTCAAATAACCATAAAAGTGTAACATTTAGCTTTCGCATCTTTCCAACGTATTGAAGTCTTGTATTTTCTTCATAGTCATTTTGTACATTAAGCCAGGAATTGTAGAGTTTAGCAAAGCAACTTTGTCCTCGCCTGGGCTCGAACCAGGGACCTTCTGCGTGTTAAGCAGATGTGATGACCACTACACCACGAGGACATTTGCTTGTAATAAGTTATCTAAATATATATAATATGTATTTTACGATTTGAATTATAAATTTATCAATTTCATAATAAATTTCATATTTACCTAAATCTACTACATGAAACAACTAACATTCATTCATAATAACAAATAAAATAGATAAATGTAAAAATTAAAAAAATATAGTTTTCAAGTAATAATCACTTGGAAAACAGCAGTTGTTGTGTCACAAAAAAAGCAATTAGCATTGTGATTAGCTTTGAAAAACATTGCAGTGCAGCAATTTTTGATAATGAAATCTGAACAGGTATTATTTTTTGTTCTTTTATTACATAATGGATAAGTTTTTTTGACGTTTTCAAGCAAATCAAACAAGTCATGGTCAGTTTGCATGTGCTACGCACTGGATGTTTCGTAATATATATTTTAATACTTACCTACAATAGTGCAAAACTGTACAATCTAATATTCTATACTGCATAATGAATAGTCAATTAACTAGTTTTTAAAAACAGGCATGCTTTTCAAAAATGTCGACATGTTTTCATTTCCAGAGCCAGATTAGCAAGTCAGCTAGATTTGCTGCGGTAAAAGGTTCAATTCTCAATGAATTGTTGAATAATATATTTTTATTTGGTTTTGAAATTATTATTTAAAAACTCCATTAAATATTTTGTTATGCTAATCAACAGAGTTAATTCAATACTTATACTTCTAAAAATAGTCCAAAAAGATTTAAAAGTTATTTAAAAAAAAATTAGCTAGATGCTAATTGGTTATTAAACAAAGAGATCTAACCCTTTCTTATTCAATGGATGAATTCTTTACTGGAATAATATACTAAAAGTCCCTGTTGCACAAAAGTATTTGACAGAAGAAAATAAAACTTAAAAATAATTGTAAAATAAAGTTGCTAAAAATAAAAAAAATCAGCTTCAAAGCAGTTCATATATATATATATATTTAAAATGAAACAATAGCTTTGTTGTTATTGATAAAAAGTTTTTCCATAAAACAATAAGTTTAGAGAAGAAAATGTTTGTAAAGCTCCTAAATAATAATATTAAAAGATGATTCAAATTAAAAATACAAAAAGCTTTCAAATTTAAGAAATAATTTAATAATTTATATAATTAGACATAAAAATAATATTTAATTCAGTTACTTGTTAAAAATGGAGAATTATTTGCATCGCATTTTCAACATGTTCACAGTTGCTGTGCTGCAATTATATAAAGTGCATTTCTGATTAGAATGCATATTACTGATTATATATATTAAGTGTAAAAGTTATTTTTAAATTGAATAATTTTTATTCTGATTTCCAAATTCAGTTTTTCTAGTATTAATTGCTTTCTAATTAATAAAACACCAAATATAGTTAAAATTTATTCATTTAAAGATTATTTGAAAACCTTTGAAGAAATTTCATTCAAATTTATTGAAAATTTCTTTGTAACAGTTGAAAAACAAACATTTAATAGCTATTAATTATTATTTAATAATAACGCGTAACTGAGTCGAACAATAAAAGTTGTCGCTTATTCATACCTATCGTAAAATATGTATCGAACAAACGTACCTGAAAGATTATTTGACCAATTAAAATTAATATTTCTCCAAATTTTCTCGCTGTCGCTTCGTTTAAATAGATAAATAAATATTGATTAATCAATTTATTTTAACGGTAAAACACCGAAATTTTATTTTGCATTGTCAAAATTACAGAATCAAAAAATCAAAAGTATTGCATTTTTGTTCATTGAAGTATCAGCATCTGTTATTATTGAGATAAATGAGAAAAAATTATTTCTTCACAAAAAATATTGCATATTCCAATTTCACCTGCTTTTCCTTGTCTGTTTTGCCAGTTTTTGTTACTTGTTTTCTCAACTTTCATAGCCACAGTTGCAACAGCGATAAGAAATTGATGGAGGCAAGCAAAACAAGTATAATAAGCCAATCGGGAAAAAGCAGATTACACCCAGGAATATGAAAATAGTCAACGCTGTATTGCTAACTTCCGAAAGCGTTCCAATCTAAATTAAACATTAAAATATCAGTTATAAAAATAATTATAATTATTAAATTAATTAAATACCTGGCACCTTGGACATAAACGTGCAACAACCGCAGTTTCGACAGGAACTGCTGAAAAAGAAAAAATTTTCTTTACTGTAAATAAGATAAAAAAAAATTTGTTCCCCCATAGTAATAGTCGTAGAAAATAAATAAAATATTTTAAATATCAAACAAAATTAAGTACAACCGATAGAAATTATTAATGCTTACAAAACTTAACATGATGTTTTGTCTAAAAATTTAATTAACAGCAATATAATATTAAGATTTTCAGTATCACACACCGGTTACGTTCGTCACTGGTACGTAAAACGTTTGGCCGGATGGCTGATTTGGTGGTGGATAATACTGCTGGCCAGTAGCCGCTTGATAGGATGGAGGAGGTGGCCAAAATCCAGGTTGAGGTGCTGCTACATTTCCCTCTGTGGGATTCTAATAAAATGCAACCAAAACAAAATTAATGTTTTACAATGCTAAATTGAAAAATTTAAATCCGTTTTCACTATATCAAACTGTATTTTTATATTAAAATAAAAATAATTGTTAATTTATTATTCCGTTTGATTATAAATACAAATACAGCACAACATAACCTAATGTATAAACAATATATACTAACCTATGATTCATACACATTGTGAATTAAATTTCAGTACAACTGCCTTTTCTTGTTAATAAATCAGATGAAAAATACAAAAACAAATATACTTTAAATCATTTTTAAATGCCAATAAATTGAATTTACAAGCGCTCTGCTTAAAAAGTGAAGTGAAAAAGTAACTTAACGTTAGACTTAATGTATCATCCTTACTTGTCCAAAACTGTATTATCATACTGTATATTATTCTTTTCCTTCCATATTCTTTAATCTGAAGAGTAAACTATATGATAAAATACCATGCTTGCCGTATTTTAACAAGAAAAAAACTGCCTTTTGTGATAAACACCAAAACTAATCAAACACTGCGATGTGACATAAAAATCTGGGGGTGGTCTGTAGCAAGTGTATGAACTGAGTAAATGAAAATACTCCGTAAACTATGGAATGATCAATGAGAAATATCAAGCAAATCTTTAAACATAAATGCAACAATGTACTTTTTTAGAGAAGATTACCGCAATCTAATTCTAATTTTTGAACTTTTAATTACTAATGTTAAAAGATTACTAATTTATTGCATTACAAGAATTACTGTAATGGTTAAACAATTACTCATCATACGGGGGAAAACAGCGAATTAATTAAACGACTATTATTACTAAATATCATATTACTAAATAAAAAACGAGACAAAAAAATTCTAATTTTAAATAAATCCAAAATAAAAAATCATTCAATTCACCCTATATTAAATCAAAGAAAAAATAGAACTTCATTTTTTTTCACTCTGGTTAGATGTACGAATCATAACAAAATGTGTAAACATGTGCATATACTGAATGTATGCTTGAAGTAAAAGCATATAAACACCGTGTAAATCGTTATTATTACATAAAAAACAAAATATTTAAAACAAAGCCATTTAAATATTTCAGGTAAGCTATATTCTGAACTCTTATTGATTAAATAATCAATTTAAAATTAATTTTTTACCGGCTTGCTCATGAAGATGTATTTAAAAAGGTATCGGAAAAATTCCAAAAGCGTTTATTGAAGCTGACAAACCAAGACAAACAGCGAACTGAAAACTAACAAGCAATACTCGGCTAGCAACCGTCGTCGACTAAACAGGTTTAATTCAGCATACTGTGATCAATCAATACTACCGTGATGGCTGTCAAGTATATGACGTCAATTTTCATTTATTTTTTATCATGTTGATATCATTTTAAAATAAAATCATAAATTTCTAGTCAATTTTAGAATACAAAATGCTGAGCAAAATAATGCACGCTGGTTTTATGCCAACTTTAGAATAAATATTTCCACGTTTTTACTACTGAGATATTGTTGGAAATTTTTGATTTTTGAAAAAATTTATTTCTTTCTTAAAATGATCAACACATATTTTTATAGAGGAGGATGCTTCATCGTATCAAAATTCAAATTTCAAACACTGAAGTAATTCATATAACTCAGCTGGACCACTGTCTGATGAAACCTGTCAAGACTTGATAATTACAACAAGAATAATAACAGTGAAGGATGGTAACTCATGGATAAGTCATTGCCTGCTTTTTATATTTTTGAGGGTCTACCAATTGGTTACGTTAATGAGAAAAAAAATATTCATTTCACTTATTTCACAGACTCTTGCAAATTTTAATTTTGTTTACTGCTGCTAGCGATTCATTTTACTGGAGTTGTTGCAGTTCGGTAAAATGTTGCGTAGAAGAAGACAAATGATCAATGTAATAGTAGGAAAGTACAAAATCTGTATAATGCTTATAAAAATAAGAACTAATGGTAGCTTTGTTCAAAAAGTTATTAAAAGAAGGAAAATTAATTTGGCTGCTACTGTGTGATCATACTTGGGGCATGCAATAATCAGAACTCAGTCACAGGTAAACAGTGAGTAAGACGAAGATTAGCTAGCTATGCTTAGCATTACATATATAAGCTAATGAGTAGTATAGAGATCCACAGAAAAATTGCAAATTAAAAATAAAATGTATAAACTAATCAATGATGTGCAAATAACAAATTAACAAATTAGTACGCAAATTAAGAAACATTATACAAATTAACATGATAAAATGTTTAAGAACAGTGTATAGCAATTAATGACCAATGCAGAAAACAATGCAGCGTCGTTTAAATGAGCATCTATTTGACGTATGATCTATTTTAGTCGTTAAATAATGAGCATCTAACAATCAGTACATTATGGCCTTCGTAAAATCGCCACCTTTTCAACAGTGGCACTGATTTTATTACGTTTCTTAATAATTTGTTAATTGTATTATCATTAAATATTTATTTATTTTAATTAATTTTAACTATGTGAAATTTATCTTATTATTGAAATACTCTGCAAACAAGGAAACCAATAGCAATAAATAGAAATTATTGCATTTTGAAAATTGCATATAAAATGAATGCTGTTATTTTAAACTTTAGTTTATTAAGTTGTAAAATTTACATTAATTAATTTTGATCATACAATAAAGCAAAACAAAATTTTCATCAAAATTCAACAAATAATACTTCATTTTGAAAACATCATCTTTGTATTGATTTCAAATATCACGCTATTTAATATGTTTCATTTGTGTGTGCAAGAACTTTAGCAACACGGGGGAGTCATATTTGTTTTAGAATACTAAATAAATATTTATTTAAAATGTGAGAATGAAATTTTCAAATAAGAAAATCAGGTACAGCTGAAGAATAAAAAGATTTATATGAAATATTTTAATATTTGCCAATATTCACATCTTTTTTTTTAAAATTATTTGAAGTATTTTTGAGAGAGCAATAAAATTAATTTTTCATTGAACAGTTACAATTTAATGAAATATCTTACTATCATCATATATTAATAACCTGCGTGATCAGTAGTAAAGTGGCTTGTTATAGTAATAAAGTTGAACTTTTATTTTCTTAACATTATCGACGATAAGTAAAACCAAAATTTAAATTAAAGATAATCATAAAAATTGCAAAGATTCACCAGAAACCCAAACATTTTTTAAAATAATATAAGTGTGCATATTTTATATATAAATGGTCATTAAACTGAAAAGTGAATCAGCTCAAGAATTTTCTCATTTCATATTCCAGCTTAAAACATTTTCAAAAGAATATTTTTTGGAAGTAAAATTTATACTTAATGCTGTTGTATTATTACTGAAAAAACTTTTTGTTTTAATTCAGTCAAACAATTGAATAAATTGTATTTTAAAATGAAAGCAAAATGAAGCTTCAAGTTTGTTCAGTGCAGAATAGGAGTGAATCTTCTGTTCTTTTCTTTGAAAGTTATTATTGATATTTGCGATTACCTTTTGTTGAAATAAAAATGCTTCCACCAGATGCATTTTATTTTGATGAATTGCTCCTTTATGAGCAGAGGTGAAACTATTGATACTGAAGCGTCGGCATGCCAACAACGGCGCCATTTGCAATTTTTAAAACTGCAAACCTTGCTGCAACTTATTGTCAACAGTCAATGAAATAATGAATAAAGAATATATAATGCTTGGACAGCTTAATGAATGGTATTATTTACTTTTTCCACTTTTAACACTTTAGAAGTTTGTTAATGCTTTTATGTGTGTGGAGCAAATGAAAATAGAATTTTAATATATTTTTGAAAATAATCTAAACTGTCAAATTTTTTACAAGGATACTTAATCTTACGCAGTTATGTATAAAGCAACTTGATTTTACTAAATGTCATCTACTCTTGTAGAAAATACAGATAAAAAAGTTTCACGGATATTTGCTTCAATTTAAGCAACACAAAAAAGACGCATGCAACAAATATCAAAGTTAATTTCACTTAGCAGAATAGTTAACATTACATTTGCTCTGATTTTGCACTGCTATTTACCATTGAAATTTTAAAATTTGCGCACAGTTACAATAATACAGAATGAATTAGGAAAATACAACAGTTCTATCTGTGAACAAATAGACTGAAACTGACCAAATTTAGGATGATTTTGTTATTTATGTTCATGAGGCTTGTCAAGCATTTGAACAAGTTTGTTCATATGGTTCCTGTAAGCTATTCGTATTCACTTTTTCTTCATACATAAAGCACAACATAAAAGTGAACAAACAATCGATGATGATGATATCTAGCATGATAACATCAAAAGATTTATAAAGAACAGCAACTTTCTGATTTTTGTAATTAATAACTATCAGATTTATCGAATTTGAATCAAAATAATCAACTGTTTACAAGAGAATTTCATTTAAACAGATTGTTGCTTTCAGTTGTTCAAAGATTCACAGTGCAAACTGTTAGCAAGATAGCTAATGAACGATGAAACCACCTCCCCGTTAGTGCAATATGCAATTGTTAATCATGCAATGATTCGTACAGAAACAACAAAATAAAATTTTTGCTATGAAGACAGTCATTTGATTGCCTGATAAGCAGAAAATTCTTTTTCACATAACAAAAAATGCAATAAAGTAAGTAACATATATAATATATGTAATCTTCTTCAATGAAATCAAAATTTAAATAATGCGCTACTTTTATGGACAATAAACTGTATTTATATGTATTTCATAATATAGCACGGTTGTAGAAAACTTTTTGGAAGCACCAATTTTCACACAAAACTATGTGGTAGGAATCATTCCAAACGATTGAATATTCAAAAAATTTAATTACTATTAAATTCTGCTGAATATTAGATTTATTTTAATTTTATGCATCCAGCAGGCATACATTCAATAACTTGATGCAAAGAATTTTTATAAATTTTTATTTAAAAAAAATATCATAATCACTGAAATATTAATTGACTCTATTAATCTAACAAATACTGTGATTTTAGCATAAGCAGTAGTCATGAATATAAAAAATAGTTAAACTTATTTGAAAATCAAAATTAAAAAGTTATTGAAATTGTAAAACATATATCATAAAATCACATCAATATATCTATGTAAACTGTTAAAATAAAAGCAAAAATTTGTTAAAATTAATGAAATAGTTAATATGAGTGAGAAAACAGGTTAACAAATAAAATTATTTGCGATTCAAAAAGTTGCTATTAACAGCATTAGTGAATTTCATGAAAGTGATTGATGGCAAAACGGTAGGAGATAATCGCCAACTTTTGTCGTCCAATTCTTCGTAAAAAAGAACTGAACAATATGGATAATTTCCTCCCATTGAATTAATTTCATTTTGTGGAATGTTCGTCTCATCAGCTTTGTTCAAATAACGTGTAATTGCATCCATCGTCAAACTGTGAACAATGAACAAGATGTTACCATTTTCTGAAAAATTAAAATTAATTATTGTTTTTAATAAAATTGAATCTATTTTTATAAAATATATGAAAATATTTTCATTTTACCACTTTGAGTATCCATAATTGTTTTAAAAGCGTTAATGCAACGTTGATAGCATTCCACAGAAGTTTCGTTGCGACGTTGACGAATTTCACTGATACTCAAAATTGGCTTATAAGTAACATCAATTTTATATTGAGCGCTTAGCAAATCACTTTCTGGCAACCAATTTGGCAATGTTTCATACCAAGATAACCATTCAAAAAGTGCTGGCTCGATGCACATTTTCAAATTTTTGTTGCTTAAGCATTTTAATAAGCATTGACCAGTTTGAATACATCGCAAAGATGGAGAGACGAAAATTTTGTACGGTTGTTGTTTGCCTAATTTCAATGTACGTCCAACCATCATTGACATGATATTACCCAATTCTGTTATCGGCGAATCATAACGATAATCCAAATAATCACCAGAACGAAATGGGATTTGCAATGGTTGATTCAAATCATACGGTCTATATTTCCCCTATGAATAATAAAAAAAAATTAAATTCAATTAAAATAACAAACAAAGAAAACAATCAACTACTTGTTCATTAAATGCCATATCAACCCATTCAGGAAATATGCGATCCATTCTTTCAGCATTTCTCAACAGAATTACTCGACGACCAGTACCATTCTCTGATTCCATTGGTTGTGGTTTTGATTCTTCAATTTTTTTCACGATCACATTTTCTGCTTCTTTGGATATTCCAGGACCAGATTGATTGAGCAGATCATTTGACTCTGCAATGCACTGATTCCCAGCCATTGAACTCATCATTGAATATCCACTAACGGACAACATTGCAGACATAGTTGCATCATCGCTGGTGGTGGATGCTGGTCCCTTACTTGAGGTTGGGTTTGATTTCGGAGCGGAATTTTCTTTCATCTTCGTACACAAATTTCGATTCGAAAACCAAGAGAAGAGCTCGACCGCACAAGGAAAATCTTGTAGCTTAACTGAATTAAATCAGCTCAGTATCGTTGTGATATCTCAAAACTTTAAAATGTCATCAACATTTTAAAAATAATTTTGTTTAAAGTCGCTTTAAAGTTCTTAATGATGACCTTAATAGGATTAACAATTTAAACTTAATTTTTTACATTTCTGATATTTATTATTTTTGATTTTCATATTTCTCTAAATCATAAAATCTCTAAACGTTTGCGTTTCTATGTAGCAGTTCAAACAATATGATTTATTCTTACAATTTTTGTAATAAACTATGTTTGCATAAATATATTGTTTTTCACTTAATTTCTTCTGACTTTTTTAATAATAAGTCAAAAATATGTCATCTTTCAAATGCTGGCGTGAGTTAATAATTACTTCATATGTTAACTGATAAACAATGTCAAGGTGCTTATTCATTGAAAATTTATTTTCACACTAAAAGAAGAAAAATTATATAAATGAAGTAGCAAGAAATGAAATTGACAAAAATAAGGTTATAATAACAGTAAAAATAATATACACGCATTTAGTTGCACATACATAAGAATTTCAATATTACAAAATTATGAAATATTTAAAGTGAGCTTGAAGTTAAAAATAATTTGGGAATTTTCAGTAGTTACATCATCATAATTTTCTGGATTAAAAATAATTTAAAATATTTCATAAGATATAAATTATCAGAATAATTAAAAAACAATTGATATTGCATGAAAGGTGATTTATTATTCAAATAAAATAAACGTCATCATCATCATATATGACTAAAAGATCAGCATCATTGTTCATAGAAATAAAATAAGTCAGTCTGCATTTATGCAAACGTAAAAAAATAAAAACAAAATATTTTTAAAAATTTAAAAATAAAATATGCAAGTTATTTTCAATTCTTTGATTGATTTTCTTCATCGTTGAAAGTCTCTTCAAATAACCGTCCATTCAGAAAAATTAAGATTAGCAGCCTTCGCCATATTATCAGCAAGACGTTGCATATTTAAATTATGTTGAAGTAAAATACGGATAAAGTGAATAGTTGATTTCAAATTTCTCACATTTGCCGCACATAAAATCACTCTCTTGAAATTCTTTGTAAACGGGAAATTTTCAATAATGATCAACGTGTCGCTGATCGTTTGAATCGCCCATAAAACACTGCCATATCTTCCAACCAATTTCACAACATCCGTAGATTTGATTATTATTAATTTTTTATACCGACTCGGATTTCGACGTGTAATGTTTTCATTTTTCACAGGTTCAAAAAACAAATCTTCCTGCTGTTGTTCATGAAATGAAAAACAGGTGTCCATAAAATCATAGTAATATTTATTCCACTGATCAGCTGCATATCTTTTCGGAATGGGTGCCAAAAATTGACAATATCCACGATCCGCTTTCAATGGATAGCTACCATCATCACTATCTTCATTATGTTGAAAATCGTTCACCTTTTTTGAACAATTCAGTTCATGTTCCAATGTTGCCAATTGAACATCAGTTAAGCTTGTCACATTTTCCATATTGATCAAATATTTTAATACCATTTCACACGCTATGTCAAAAAACGATGGATAATTATTTATATGCAAGAATAGTACTATAGCCGCATCAATACAGTCTTCGTCTTCTCCAATAATGGAAACTTTTCTTTTCAAAAAATTAATCGTTACATTCGTTAGAATTTCTATTGTATGCTTGAAGTTTATGTTCTTCTCATTAAAATCTTCCAACATTTTTTCTGATATATCCAAATAAACTTGCTTATTACAATATCTTCTTGTCGGAAACACCGGAGGCACATCAGATTTCTGCTCTTTCAACCATCCTTGGATAACATCATAATAACGACGCTTCGGTTTCACGAAGTTAAACTTGAACTTTGAATAACCAAATGATTTCTTATTAATTGAATTATTTCCACCAGTGCTTTGGATAACATTCACACGTTGTTTGTTATCCTTCTTAGTAGCTTCCAAACCAGTACACTGATAACATTTGTCTATCAGTTTTCCAAGTTTGGGAAACATTCGATCTTGAACATCAGTGCCAACAATGACACTTTTCAAATGGCGTAAAGTACAATAAAAATCTATTACCTCTTTGAAAGAAAGACAGTCGAATGTTTCATAGTCAGGTTCGTGGATGTCGACAAATTCTTCTATTAAATTGAATAAATCACAATTGTACTTCTTCTTCTCCACTGAGATGGTAATTTCTTCAATGAAGGCAATTGTATTAAACAACCGTTCATTCATCATTGTGATTAAAAAACCGACCGCACAGCAACACAAACAAAGAGAAACTGAACAACTGAGCTTTGAGCTACCTTTAAATAGGGTTAAGTTAAATTTAACTGTGCTCAGGTTCAGAATTAAAGTTTTCGAACTGTATGTTTTTTTATTTAAAGTCGTTCTTGTTTATAACTTTTTTTTAATAATTTGTTTTATCACGAAAATTGCATTATTTTTGAGCAGCATTATTTTCTTTTAAAAAAATTCATTGAGTAAAGCTAATAATCATCAATTGTATGTTGGTTAATTTTATTAGTATAAATAAAAAATCACAATCTTAACTTAGGCGTTCGTGTTTCTTCAAAACTTTTATTCAATCCTCTTTTCTAAACGTTTTTTTACATTCTTCGTTTATTAATATAGAGTTTTAAAAATGTTTCTAATTGATAATGCATGAGTGTTAAGTATATTAATTTTTTTCAAACGTTAAAAATTCTTTTGATGTTTTTTATAGTTTTAATAAGCAACGAGAATTGATGATTATTACAGGAAGAATAAAGTTTTTATACAATTTCCATTTACTAAGCTGTTTTTTCATTGCAGCCTAATATGCTTACTACATGTTTTCTTTTTTGTATAATGCTTGCTTATTAGTAACTACCGTAAGATTTGTTTGCCGACGTTGCCGATAAATTGCATCTACACATAAGAATAGAATGTGCAGAAAATAGTAATGCAATAAAACAACGAAGAGAGATTATTAGTGCGGTTTGTATGAGTGGTTGTGCTGTGTCTTATTTTGAGGTTCGTATAAACGTGGAAATAGCCTTATTGTTAGCAATTAAGAAGAATTGTACATTCAATTAATCAGATGACCATCAATGCAGAAATTTGTTGAACAGTAACATCTTTTAATAATGCCATATTTGATGCAAGAAAAATTATTGCTGATGCACAATACAAATATTTTCTTAGTTATATAGTCGGTCATATTGTATAAATGTTTCTTATTTAAGGTGCTATGAAAAGTACTTCATATTTGTTGGTACAAATTCTATTATATTTTAGCAGAGTTTTATAGCTTTTCTAGCTTAAATAATTTGAGCAAAATAAAAGCCTACACGATTGGTGACAGAAGAAAAGGTATAGTAGTACATTCTGGTTAAAATTTAAGGTTATGAATACAAGGAATATTGAGAAGTTAATGATCATTAAGATTTCAGAGCAGACTGGTAACATGAGGACCAATTAATACTCACTGCATTTTATAGACCGTGGTTACTATATATTTCCTATTTTAATTTTCAGAAGCAGTAAAGCAGCAACAATGAAAAAGCTTCTACTACAGAAAATGGTTTACAAAATCTCTCTAGAAATCTGAGGAAAACGTATAAAAAAGTAGTGCAATTCAATATTCAAGTAAGAGTTTACATTTCAGCCATAATTTAAAGAAGATATTAAGATTGACTGATTCTTGTTTAGCTTTCATATATGTGAATCTTTTCAATTCAATAAGTTCACAAGAATTTGCTTAGTCACAGTTATTTTTGAATAATAGGTTTTAGTTTACTGTCTGCAAGTGTAGATTGCTAGATAGACAGCTGACCACTCTCCAAGTGGCACGTAATATTAGTCATTTGATGTATTATAGTAAATGATTGAGATGTTGGTTAATATATAAAGGGTCTTCGATGGTGTTGGATAAGTAGGATTATAAATATAAATAAAGTTGAGGTATTTTTGAAATTTTCGTTAAAAAAATGATGTTCACGGAAAATAGTAAAAGAAAGAATTTAATAACGATTTTAATTTTATTCAAAAAAGAAAAGTTCATCATCGTTAACTCACAGATGGACCATTTGAAAATAAACGCGTTTTGTTCACATTGCTTTGATAACGTATTTAACCAATCTTTTTATAGTCATAACAATTATTTACAAAATTCAATTTTACTGTTGTACGTATGTTATGTGAGTAATACGCTTTAATTACACAGTTGTTGATGCAGATTCCATACTGATATTAGAGTTGCAACACTATATTGGGACATATGTCACAATCTCACCGTAATCAGCACGCAGGAATTGCTACTTTCACAACATTTGACTTGCGGGTACCAAATTCCCTTTCCAACAGTGACATAAAGTTTCAGTTAATAAATTTGTGAGCACAGCTTTTTAACCTTTAAAAATGTATGATGTAATGTATATTGCGGGTAAAGCATGTATTTTGTGCAGAATATAATTCATTGAAATTATAAGAAACCATTAAAGTACAAATGCATTCAAGTACGCTGTGTTTCTAAAAGATTCTAGGATTTTTTACAGCTATGCGTATAAATAGCAGTTGCGTTGTCTTTATTTTAGTTGTTTGGGAAGATGTGGTTGGGAGTATGGTGTTCCTCATGAAGAACACTGTTGCCACTCCACATTTCTCAAGGAAATTTATATTTAAAGAAAACTTCCCAAGGCTTTAGCAATTTTAGCCAAATGACAAACGCTGGGAATATGAGAAATAAAGTCATTTCTGCTATCTGATATTTTGGTAAACATTGTAATGAAAGGCATCAGCTGCTTTACCATGTTCAGTTGTATAAAGATACATTACATACGAAAGGTGGATGAAACTGGTCATCCCCTTTTGCTAAAATCTCCTATGAACTCCATGGTCAAGTGTAGACAGGCCGTTGCTGCGGCATTACTCCAATTTGGCAGCGGACATGCAGCTGCATCCTGATATCAACAAATAAAAAAATGAGAGAAATTTATTTTAACCAAGGGAAAGGAAAAAAGAGCATAATCCCTTCACCTGATGTTGCACAGTTCCTACAATAATGGCAAAATGAAAAATGGAAATTAGCATTTATTTATAAATGCCGACATTTCATGAAAATCATTTAAATTTGGTAAACTTTCATAGCTTCAAATATATACATTATAAAACAAAATAATAAAATTTCAACTTTTATTTTTCACATTTAGCAAATAACACTTGTCAAAAACTACAATTTATTTAAGACAGAATGCAATGATTTGTCGAGAAAAACAAATCAAACAGAGTTAACATTAAATACTCTGTCTCAGAGCATTTCTCAACGAGATAAAAAGATCAGATCAGATCATCATAAGAAAAAGAGCATCATAGTGTACAACTACAAATAAAATTATTTCATATGAACATATCAAATAGTCAAAAACAGTACTATATTAATCACTACTGATACTTCACTTCACATTTGCTATGTACTTTATGCCAACTCTTGCTTTCATTACTGACGCACCAGGATGTAATATTTATTTTGGTGCTGAATCACTGAATCAAAAGCATTTCAGCTTTTGCTACAATTTGCAAAGCTCCATTGGCACAAACTTGAAATTTTCCAGATCTTCCACTTAGATTTTCATTGTTATTGCGTTGGTCAATGTAGATAAGGCAAGGAGCAATACTACACTTTATTACTGACAATCAGGTTCTGACTAACTGTAGTTATTTTCCTTACATTTTCCCTTGTAATGAATTTTGCTTTTCACGAAGTTTTTGATACTGGTTGTAGCTAACAGACCAGCGTCAACATCGCGCACAATCACACTATTATGGCAATGGCTATGCAACAAGCAGAGAATACAATTCATTCACTGAATCACAAATATACCAAGGAAAACAGGGCTACTGCAGATATTTTCGAGCAGTACTTCTATACTGCTCTACAGTTCTTTAACAGTTTCCTGGATCACAACTGCTCTACTGTCCTTGAGTCTTTAAAACAGACATTTCTTCAAGACTGGCTTCTTTCAAGACTTTCTACAAGACCTGCTCACTTTCTTTGAGCTTATTTATATATAAAATTACTGGAAACCATGATGAAATTTTACTCACAACCATTTAGCATCGATTCCAGGAACTGTAGTTCTTTAACAGACGCTCTAGCCAATATATTTGGTAACCGTCACAAATAAACTAACGACAAAAAGTAGTTCTTAAATGCCAAGTAACATTCTCAGCAAGTGAAAAATGGTTTCTAAATGTGAAGTACAGTCACTGTTGGTGAGAATTAAATGAAAAATATCACAGCAAAACTAGCATTTTGCAGAATCACATCATTTCAAAAACAACATCAGCATCATTTGAACCAATTACACACAGCGCTGAAATTTTTTTCAGTAATACACAGTGCTGTCACAATGCGCCTTCATTTCCTTTACTTTGCTGTATGTGTAGTTGCCAACCATTACATTTGTAAAACTTTCACTCACTGAGATGTCTGTATATCAACAAAATAAAGAAAGCGATCTTACATAGGATTCCTTTCAGCATCAGACGCAGAATGCCTTCTTAAGGGGCCATCCAAACCACCTGGAAAAACTAAATATTAAAGGAATCTTTTAGCTGTCACAACAAATCCTCATTACCTGAAAGATGATTTTCATATGTTGTCTTCATATTTTCCATAACTGATTAAGACCTTGCATTAATGTTCCGTTATAGAAGTAAAATAGTGAAATGCTAAGAACTGATGCTGCTCATTAAATCATAAGATATCTCACATACAATGAGGGGGAGCCATCAGTCTCCTCGTAATGGATGTATACTCAGCTGTTTTCCATGTCAATTTCTTATTCTCATTCAGTCACAAAAATGACCCCAAAATTGTTCTTCAATCACCCATCATAGTCTCACCACGCTTGCATACAAATCTGAAAATGAAACAACGCAAGTGATATTTATACAAACGTTGATAGAAATTCATAGAAACTTATAGAAACAAATGGTACTTAATTTCAAAATTACTGTAATATAATTTAGCATTGGAATGAATTATACTTTATGCGAAATGGTTTTCCACATGTAATACATGTTAAATAATCTAATTTTATAATTAGGCAAATCAGATCAATTTTCAGAGATCTCATATATTTCCTACTGTAAACAACCTCATGTTTGGATTATATTTTTTTTCAAAATAAAGCAAACTAATAATCTGAAATATCCAAAACACATAATGCACCTTTTATGTATAAAATGCATTTTACGCAAAATAGGATTACTTTCAAATGCAACAAATAAACACTACAGTAATTTTAAATTCATGTAATTAAGGTTTCTAAAAGATTCTACACATTTCTATGGCCACCAGTATAAATAACTGTGGTGTTCAGTAGATTAGTATTGCATGTGGTGGTTTGGTAGTAATGAATGTTGTATGTTTGGTGCTTTGGAGAACTAAATATTGTTTGCCACACTGATGAAGAATTCTCTTGGAATCCTTTGAGTAGCAGTGGCGTCTTTCTTGTGTCTCTATAGAAGATGCATTTTTCAAGCTGTTAAAACTGATTTGATTATTATTAGTGATGTGAGTTGTTGAGGCTGAAACACTGAAAGCCAGATCATGTGGATCGCTTCCCGTCTATTTACGATGAAACAATGCAGATGATTTTCAAATTATCCATTACGTTCATTATCTTCTACATGCTCATGTGACTTCCAACTGACCAAGCCTTCTTCAGTTTATTAACGGGGGATGAGCAGTTGAACGGTGTCATTACATACCATTTTCATTATCTATCTATGAAGTTGCTTATTGCTTGTGTGTGCAACATATATCAGAATTAAAGAAAAAGGTTTGAAAATGTGGTGTCATCATTTTTAGAAATTTTCAAAAATGATGTAGATATACTTCCTGAAGAATTAAGTTTAGGAGGTATCTCTTTTCCGACGCCATTTGTATGTGTAATAAAAGAAATGTTGACAGAGAAGAATCAAAGTTGGGATCTGGCTGAAATTAGAGAGATATTACATTCATTTATGACATTGTGGACTAGTTAACAATGTGGAAATTAAGTGCCATTAATGGCAACAAGAGCATTTCAAATACTTCATATTTTGGTTGAGAAAACTTGTTTTGTACATTTGTCAATTTTAGGTAGATATGCTTCTTAGTGATAGAAAGAGCGAAAATTCAACTGACAATAGTGTACTTTTTGTTAAAGAACCAGCTTTGTTTACATGAAATTATTTCTAAAACAATTGTAAAAAACGAAACTTTATTTTTTCCGCAAAAAAAGAATGCATCATTTTTACAATACAAAAGAATACAGTGATAAGCAGAATTAGTTCTTATCTTCTTATTCCATCGATGATTTGTAAATCAAGGATACCAGCTACCGTTTTTTCACAAGCTTGGCATTTTCAAGCTGTTGTACTTAACATTTTCATCTGAGAGATCATTTTCAAACTTCAAGGACATGGTTGATACTGTGCCCATAATTTCCAGTGTGGAGCTTCTTTAACATTTTTAAAGCTTCTATGACAGTATGCTGGACAGTATGGAACACTGAATATTTGTGATAGATCGTTGACAGCGTTTGCTCATGTCTGCATCTGCAATTCAGTTGAAATGAGCTGTTGTAGGGTTTGCTGAATTTCAGAATTTTTCTTGTCACATTCTTTCCATTCACAATCATTCGATGAGATGCACAATATGGTCCCATTTTAATGGCAATGAGACATCCTCAGACTGCATTTCAGACTATATTTAAGTCTTTATATCATATGAATGAATGAATGAAGCTCACTGCATTAAGAAAAATGCGGAAGCCAGTAAGAGTTCAATCTGTTCATTAACAATAGTACTGCAGTCAAAAGGACATTTTCATGGTGAAACTGGATCTTTGTCTAGCACACACCATATAGCCGCTTAGTATAATTACCGCTTCAGCACCAACATAAACCAACATAGGCAGCCATCACATGAGCGATAATCAGCGTTATGAACACATCTTCTACTTCAACACAGTGATAAAATGTTATATTGCTGAGAGGATTTCAAAAAATTTCTTCAAATCTCACCAAAACAAACTGCGCCTTGTTATTCACCGCTTACAGAATACATCACACAGACCCATAAGAAGTATGCAACGCAACTCCTATTTATATACATAAGGATAGAAATTTATAGAAACTATTAGAAACTAAAATTACTTGATTGTACTAATACTGTAGTTCTTGTTTTATACTTCTAAAAGGAATACTGTTAAGCGCAAGACGGTTTTAACATTCATAATGTTCATAAAACCATGTGATTTTTAGTTGTTTAGCTTCTTCTTCATTTGAATAAAAAGTGATATGATCAAATTATGACTACTGTAAACATACAAGACGCTGAGTAGACCGTATTCTGATTCTCAGGAGCGTATTCTGATTCTCATGATTTGGGAAAGAAATTTATATTTAAAGAGAACTGTACATAACCTTAGCAATTGCATGCAAGCTGAGAACTATTGGTAAGCGCTTACCAGGTCAGCCATTCATGAAATGTGTGAATCCTTTATGCTAAATTAAAGGACGTTCTCTTCATCCTCATGGCAACCCTGCTTGGTTATCCTAAGCCCCTCAATATTAATGCAATTAATTAATAATTCGATTTTTGTTCAAATGAGTTGCCGATAAAATCTTGAAAAGCACAAAAGAATGCACTTCGTGAAGACCTTGCTTGTCAAACAAGATGTTTTTTCATCGCAAGCAACCAAATTCAGTACATTAACCAAACTTCGATATCGGCTGCATATACTTATCAGTTCAAAAAGGTTTATTAACCAGCCGACGCATGCATAAGAATTCAATGCTTTTGTTAATGATAAGTTGAACAAAACTAAAATAAATCACTTTTCATATTAGATAAAGCTGGTTGCAAACAAACTTATATCAATGAGCTTGGTCCACCATATTCTATTCTCTTTTCTGATCCTCAAAGTCCAGTTGAATTATAGAAAAGATGATTTGTCTAATCTGTTTATTATAAAAGAAATATTTTACCGCAGTCAGAAAATTCATCAGTGTTATACATTTATAGTGAACATTAGAAATTTGTTTGAAAAAGTGACCACTGCAGCTAACTAAGTTTTGAAGTATTAAAAAAATACTCATGTAACATTAACTGATTAATAATAACGAGTCATTTTTCAGAAATTAATTTGTGTTCATAAATGATCATAGTGATAAAAAATGATCAGAGGAAAGGTAATCTGATCTGATTTCTAATTTCGCCTTTTATTTGCGTTGCATTACTTTTGTCATTCTCCTGTCTGTGCTTTGCCTGTGTAACTTCTTTTTCTTTCTCCCTCCTTTCTGCTGCTGGCACCGAACAGTGCTTGCTATACTTCACGCATATACATTATTTTTTTATGAAATAAAATATTATATGATTATAACTATTATATAATGCTGAATAAATAATTATATCATCGTGATATGTTAGTTATTATATTATTAATGATATTATGTAATACGAATAATTTAGCTTAGTTAGCTTATGAATTTAGCTCTTTTTTTGTTTCTAAAAGACTTGTAATTACTTTAGTTTACAAGAAAATTGACGCAACAAATAAATGTTTATTTTCATTTTATCAGATACCTTCCAATCAATATATCAAATACTTATATAGCTAAATTATATTTTCTGAAACTAGAATACCATCCCAAAATCGTACGATATTGTGGGTTCTCTTTAGAATTGCACAAGCTGGCATGAGGATGACTGCCAAACTGCTTTTCCATTTAAAGACGTTTCGCCATTTTGAAATATTCCATAAGAATTTCTTTCATCTAAAAATATATGTAAAATTATTTGGCAAGTGAACGTGTTCAGTTGAGGTTGAAGTGCTCACTTTTTCTGCAAGTTCTAAAATGTCCTAGTTCAAAATTTATCAACTAACATCAGTTTGGAAAATAAATCATTGCTTGTTTGATAACACACATACCATGTTAGACATATTCATCTCTGTTGACCGCATTTTGATTATTCTTTTAGTACCTGAGATAGACATTTGATTTATCATAAGCTTCAGTCTAGTTTATTTATTTCCTCTGTACTAATTTTACTTTTTTACTTAAAATTCTTCATATTTTGGTTTGAGAAAATACGCTTAGTTCATTTGTCAATTTAAGGTAGGAATGCTTTTTAGTGATTGAAAGAGTGAAAATTTAATTGACAATGCTGTACTTTTTGCTAAAGAGAGAGTTTTATTTGCATGAACGTTTTTTAAAACAATAGTAAAAAATGAAACTTTTTTTCATTCCTCGTTTAAACAATACAAAAGTAATATCAGACAGCACAAAAAGAATGCATCATTTTAACAATACAAAAGAATATAGTGACAAAGAGAGTATGTTCTTCTCTTCTTATTCCATTGATGATCTGTAAATAAAGGTAACCAGCTACCGTTTTCCTAACAAGCTTGGCATTTTCAAACTGTGGTACCTAAAATTTCCATCTGTGGGATTATGATCAAACTTCAAGGTCATGGTTGGTCAGGATTTCATCATTAGGTATCGCTGCAAAGCTGGTATTTTGTTGAATCACCACTTGTAACACAACATCAACATCATTTGAAGTAATTCTTTGGTAATACTGCACGCACTCAAAGCGCCCATATTTTCTTTATTTTTCTTTTTGTCTAGTGGCAAACCATTACATTTGTAAAACTTTCACTGACCAAGATGTCTGTACAACTGCAAAATAAATTGGCCTGATTAGGCTTCCTTTACACACCACACACAGAATACCTTCATCCTGGACCATCCAAACCACCTGGAAATACTGAACATTAAAGCTGTCTTTTAGGTGTGACAAATCTTGCAGATTTGAAAAATGATTTTCATATGTTGTATCCTTGTTTTCCACCACTGTTTAAGACCTGACACTACTGTTCTTTTACAGAAGAGAAGTAGTTAAACGGTAGGAAATGATGTGATTATAGAATTGGAAGTAGTGAAATGATAAGAAGTGATGTCCAATCATAAGATAGGCAAGAAACAATGAGGAGCGAACCATCAGTGTCCTCATATTGTACGTATACGCAGCTGGTTTCCATATCAATTTGTTATTCTCATTCGGTAACAAAAATGACACCAAAATTGTTCTTTAATCAACCGTCATTGTCTTGCAGAGCTTCCATACAAATCTAAAAATGAAACAACGCAAGTGATATTTATACAAATGTGGATAGAAATTCATAGAAACATTTAGAAACAAAAGGTACTTGATTTCAAAATTACTGTAAAGTAATTTACTTTTGCAATGAATTATATTTCATGCAAAATACATGTTTTACATACAATGCATTCCAAATTTTCCAATTTTATAACTGGACAAATCAGAACAATTTTTACAGATCTCATATATTTCTTACTGTAATTGAACATCATGTTTAGATCACATTCTTCATTCAAAAATAAAGGAATTTAATCATTTAAAGACTCATAAGATGAAATGCTCCTTTTATGAATAAAATGTATTTTACGCAGATTTGGATTACTTTCTAATGTATCAAAGTAACTCTACAGTAATTTTTAATTCAAGTAATTAAAGTTTCTAAAAGTTTCTATAAATTTCTATGGTCATATGTATAAATAATTGCGGTGTTCTTCTCTTCAGTATTCTGTGTTGGTGGTGGTTGGTAATGTTGTACTTTTGGTGCATCGGTAGCTGAACATTGTTTGCCATACTGAAGAAGAATGCTCTTGGAATCCACTGAGTAGCAAAGGCATTTTTCTTGTTTCTCCCCAGAAGATGCATTTTTCATAGCAGTTGAGATTGCTGTGGTTGTTATTTTGGATGCTCCATGTTGGGGTTGTATCACTGATGAAATTTATGTTTCGTTTTAACAAGCTTATGTGCACCACTTCCTGAACTATAACTGTTACTCATTGAAGATGATTTTCAAGTCCTCCATTATTTTTGTCATCTTTTTTGTAGTCTTGTGATGAAGCCCTTCTGAAGTTCTGATGATTATGCCTGCATGTGCTTACCTGCTGTCGCTTTTAGATGGCCAAATCCTTCATAATATATACGGCAGGCAATCAGTTGAATAGTTTGTCATTACCTACGGTTTTCATTAGGTATCTGTGAAGTCGCTGCAGCTGCCTTTGGTGTTTCTGTGCATAAAATGTCAACATTAACGGCGTCATCATTTCTGGAAATATTCAAATATGGTATAAATATTCATGTTGAAGCATGAAATACAAAAGATATCTATTTTTTGTCAGTATTTATATATATGCATGCATGTATGAAAATTGCACATCTAATGAACCTAAAGCGGAAGAGCTGGGCTTGTAACTTCATCTGGCTGCAGTTCTCTGTTGATTTCTTGCCTACGTTAATGCATACTTTTCAAGGTAATTTTTTCAACTTCTCGATAAAATTTTATTTTTTTCAACATTTTGTACATTTTGAAATTTTTTAGAAAGTTGAAATATGTTATGGCATTACTATTTTTGCAATTGGTCCTTGTACCCGCGGTTTTTAGAACTTTAAATGTTGGGATGGCAGTCGGCCGCCATTATGTCGCTTTGTGACGTGATAAATGAGTGGTTATATGGAAAGTTAACACCACTGCATCTCCAAATGTGCACAAAAGCACTAGCAGGGCCTGTGTCACCTTTTCGTTTGAAAGCAACAAAATACACAAAAAGAGGAGCGCAATTGCAACGCTGGCAATACAATATTGCCGACGATACTCGACAAACAGCAAATGCAATGGGGAAAGAAATAGCACAGCTTACACAATTCTAGTCATTGTCATTTTTGTCAATTTTTCATTGTCATTGTCAATTTTTGGAAAATAAAGCACTGTGAATGGTTTGCATCTTTCTGCGCGTCGATGATGTCATCAAACCGCTGGCTGTTGCTAAACTTGTCAATGGTGAATCTAGTGCTCTTCCAAGAACTTCACAATTTCACAAACATAGCTTAATGAACATTCTCACCAAAGCAAGAAGTGGCATATGGTATGCTTTGAAAAAAGAGGTTTTATTTTGAAAAGCAGTCTCTGGTACAAAGTTTGACTCAATAGATAAACTATGCTTTGGCATTTGATAGTACTAATTAATATGAATTGTGATTGTACGCACCTTCTGTTTGGTTGGCAATATAGATGTGAAATAGTACTATTGCTGTTGAATACTCGTTTCTTTGTTTATTTTCATGATAATCATAAAATTCAATCTTTAATCAATTGTATCTTGTTAGAATTGCTATTTATATGCTGTTGAAAATAAAAGTTTTGATGTTACATTTATTATCACGTTCTCTGAATTGACATTTAAGCTATACAAGATGTTCAACAATAGAAACCTGTCACAGAATGAGCTTCCCTAAATGCCATTCATTATTTTAGAACTTGCAATTTTGAAGGTGAAGGTACTTTGTTGAACGAATTTATTATGCTGTTGCAGATAATTTTAATAGTTATAATTTGAAACCAAAGTTTGATATCTTCAATTGTATATACTTAATTTCAATATTGTCATCAGTCATTTGTAAGAAGCATTAAAGTAAATTTACTAATGATAAGTTTTAACACATTTTGATTTCAATTTATTTACTTCAGTAATTTTTTAATAATGAATGAAACGTAATCTCATATAGTGGTATAATTTAATGGAAGTTTTATAATTTTCTGCATATTATTTTGTTTCCACTGTTTATCTTTCTAATAGTGATTTTTACTTAGTATCAAAATGCCAAATAATGAAATAAATTGTTGTAATCAAAGTGTTTTTTAAAATTTAAGTTAGAATTGTTTATGAATGCTTGATAATGTTAATTCTTTGAATGGCATTGATTATAAACTGTGAGCGTTTTCATGAAATTTGAAAATGTTAAATTTTGTCATTTTAATATCTTAAAATAACATCAGTGAAGGGGTAGCTTTGCATTTAAAATGTTTTTATTCAATATCAGTCATAATAGTAGCCAAATAAATAATAGTCAAAGTGGATAAATCATTCTGATGGTTTTTGGCAGATATAACTTTTCGGAACTTGGCAATTTGTCCATTGGATGAAGCTTTGATTCGATTCGCTTCGGTGGCTAATAACAAATGCACAGTCAAAATCATAACCATCCTTGAATAATGTCTCTCTTTTACGCAATCGAGAGAAAAGAAATTTTTCCAGAAAACGGGTTCCATACATATCCACCCATACGTCGGCTAGTGTTGGAATACTTTGTATAATTTTTCCCTGTAAGGTATGAAATTCAAAGTTTATCTGCTTAATAATGCAAAACGTCTTACCATTTCCATTATATTTTCAGGTAATATTAAGGTTGAATTATGTGAGATGCACCCTTGTTTAGCATCATCAAACGTCCTTTTTTCTATCATTATGCGGTAGCAAAATTTTTTGGTCTTTAGCCACGTTGGATCTTCACATTTTTCACTTGAGTCATGCACAATCAGTAACAGCAAAGGCAACTTTAGCAGCAATGCAATTTTAATGTTACTCATTCTGCGATAAATTGGTATTAGGCTATTTTTTGCGCAAGCTGTATTTATATAGTTTTTTACTGGGTTAAATAATCATATTTTAGGATTACTTATTTTTTTAGGGTCACACTCACTATTGTAAAATGTTTTATGAGAAATAATCAACCAGTTCAGGTCATCAGGTTAATCCGGAAATGTTTTATATTTTTCATTTTTCTCCCTCAGTCATGAGCTATCTGAAATACGTTTGCTGAAAAAAATTCTTTTCATATGCGAAAAGTATGTTCACACAGATTTAGTATTTAGTTGCAACAGATTATTTTGAGATTAATTTTCTTTCTTGTTATGGTGAATAGTAAATCTGATCTTTAGACAACACTCATTTGTCAGCTCATGCTTTGGTAAAGAAGTGCATTGTTTCAGTAAATAAAGCTGCCTTAATTATCTCCTTAAGTACTTAATTACACTGGAGGGGAAACAATAAAATGACAATATTATTTTGAAATTATTGTAAAATATTATTTTCATTTTGATATATTTATGTAGAATTGCAGTTTGAATTTTGAAAAATGCCAATATTGCCATACTTCTTCCCAAATGCTCCATCGTCTATTCTTATTTCAGCGGAACTTGGTTAAGTGCACATGATGTTTGACAAGAATTTCCATGCACTTATCCAAATATGCACTTATCCATTATCTTACCGTATAATTAACTACAGGAAATTTCGTGAGGTCAAAATTTGTGCACTTAAGGGAAATGCGCAATTAACCAAGTTTGACTGTATTATTATCATGAGCAAATAAGTTTTATAATTTTAAGGTTAATTTTTTATTACTAAATGTAAAACCAATTTGTTTTCTTTTTATTATGATTACTTTTTTAATGCTAATTATAACATTCTCTCATAATATTTACTCTAAAAATTGCCGTTGCTATCATCTAAATTTTTTTTTCGAAATTAAAAATGATATTTATTAATTTTTCATTACTTAATTTTTGTCTAAAATTTCTTGCTGAGTGTTTTTTGAACGCTCAGTTCTGCATTAAAATCGATCCTTTTCTTTATTCTAACGATCATTGAAATTTTTTATAAGGAATGCAATTTTCATTGTCTTTTCAAAATAAATCAAAATATCCTTTTGATGTTTTTATTTCAATACTCTATTTTTAGGCAATTACTGAATGTTGATATTTACTTTATGATTATTTTAGTTGCTTCACTTACTTCCAAAAAGCTGTTTAGTAATTTTGAAATTAATTTTAAAATTTCAGTGTGGATATATGTAATAAATTTTTTCATAATTACAGTTGACAGTACATTTTATACAATTAATGACAACATTATTACCATGATTAAAAATGTTTTTGTGTTGCTTAATTTTTTTGCACTAAGAATATTACAAAATAATGTTATTGATTTAAGGAAATAATTTAATTTCTTTATTCTTGCCGTTGCACTTTTAGTAAATTAATATTAAATGAATTATTTAGATCATAACTCACCTGCTAAAATAAAATTGTTTCCAATGAGCATAAATGAAATATCAGTTTTTTACTAAAAGTCTGTAATTTTTTTTTACTGTTAAACTCTGAGTGCTTTAATTTTTAAGTAGCATCATGTTCTTGTAATGAAAGACAATAAATATGCAGATGCATATTAACATTATAAAATGAGCTGTTTTTTCCAAATAAAAAAATAATTAAAACTGACAATGAAATTTTAATTATGTTAGATATTTGTAAAATTATTCAAGAAACCGCTTTTGGTGACTTTTTCTGGCTGTTGTCTTCATTTTCCGCTTCAGATTCACTGGCAACTTGTGTTGGAACAACCAAGTCGTCATTTGAGATATCAATAGTTTCAGCGCTACCGGTTATTGAAGGTAAAGATACAGAAGTTCGATTTTCAGTGACAGATTTTAATCGTGTTTCTATTTCTTGCTTTTTCCATTTTGTTCTTCTGTTTTGAAACCATATTTTTACCTATATAATTCATCGATTTATTTTATTCACATAAATAATGCATTATCACTGTTTTCAACATTTTACAATTTAACCAGTTAATAGGAATAGACAATGCTTCCCATTCTTTGAAAAATATGTAAAAATAATTCTCTTCATGCATTAAAATAAGCTATATTAAATTTTGAAATCACTTGCATATATTTAATGTAGTACCTGAGTTTCTGTCACGTGCAACAGTTTTGCAAGTTCAGCTCTTTCAGAAGAAGATAAATATTTTTTCAGCTCAAACTGTCTTTCAAGTTCAAAAATTTGACGACCAGTAAATGTTGTTCGAGCTTTTTTCTTTTTTGGTTTTAAGTCTGGTGATCCTGGAGTAGAACCACTCATGCGTAATGAATTTGACGATGATCCGTTTCCTTTAATCATATTAAAATCTTTAAGTTACCCTTGTATTTCTGTCAAACTTTCCTAACAAATTTTTTAAAATTGACGTTATGACTGTCAATTCATAATTTTGTGCTTTAACGTCGGTAAGTATTAAAAAAGAGTTATTAAGTTATATGATGTGTGTGTGTGTGTGGGTGAAAACAAATCGTAATTTACTTGTTGTTCTTTTATTTTATAAATCATGTAAATATTTAGTTATTTTGAATACACAATATGGTTATTTTGATTATCTACTTTAAATATTGGCTTATCGTTTAATTACTGAATTTTCTTTAACTTAAACTCTTTTGTAATTTGTCATACAAGATACAGCATTTACAAAGGAAGAACTCAAGTATTGTTGTTGTAATTTGCAATTTTTCATTTCTAAAATCTCCTAAGGTTAAGCTTCAGTGCTGTTCATCAATACCAGCAAATTAAGTATAATATTTGTTACTTTCCTGTGACGCATTCTTGAATTGAAAATAGATATCCACTGCAAGGGACTATACTTTTCAATGGATTTTTAATTACTAACAATCTATCGTTAAGTAAGAATGCTGTGCATGGTTAAAAGAATTTCCATTTATATCACTGTCTTGCTATGCTTTATCAAATTTAAATTAAAGTGATCACCGCTAATTAGCTCCACGTTTTCCAAAAAAATGATATTTCACTTTTTAATTTGAAGTTACATAGATCGTTCAGTTTTAATACTCTACAGGCATCTCTACGCCCCACATTTACAAATATACATTGCTTCAAGCAAAATTTTGAAATGGTTTAAATTAATTTGCAATATGCTATAGAGAAATTTAACAGTTTGTCATATCCATTCTGTCCATGATTCCAATCGATGCTGAATAAGTGATTAATCTTCGCTTATCAAGTTAGCAAATTTGAGGACTAAAAACTTTTGACTACGTATTAAGTAATTAGATGAGCATATTTAAATGTGTTCTAATAGGGAAAAACTCTTGAAGTGAGATTTAATTTTTGAAAACGTCCATTTAATATGACTTTTCAAAGCAATAAATAATATATGAAACTTGGATTTGAAAATGTGGATTTTATAAAAACTTTATTAATATGAGTGAAACCATTTCCAGTTATTTTTGATTATTTATTTTGATATTAATTTCAAGAAAACTGCTCTTGAAGTAAATAAATTATTTATACAATCATTTTTTAATTTGTTTAAAGTTGAAAAGACTAGTTTACAACATAACATAATATTTTACTTTCAGTAATTTAGTTGCATTTAACTTTCTAAAATATCATAAAAAAAATACCTTTTATCCAAATTAATGATTTTTTAAATCATTTTAATGTTTATAGCACATCTTAAAACATTTATAAAGTGCAGTGAGCAATAAAGATAGAGGAACAGATTTTTTTAATTGACTTACATAATTTTAGGTTTCTTAATATTTAAATACTACTTGTTTAAATAAGAAATAAAATCCTACATTACTTTTAAATTGAATCTGATAAACATTGAAACATTAATTTCCTGCAAATTTGCAAAACTACTCAACTGCTACTGTTAAGCAGTTTAGGAAAAGTGCTACACTATTTTAAAATTTATGTCAGCATTATGCATAACTTAAGCATAAATAAAAAACAGGATGCAAGCATAAATGTGTTAATATTGAAATAAAAATTATTTCTCTTTACTGCAGAACTTTTAGAAGTAGAAGCAGTGCAACTGAATCTTAAATCTTATTTATTTGCATTTATGAGCTATATACTTATTTGATAAAATTTTATTCTTATTTTATGAAAAAGTTGTATTTTAATAATTTGAATCATATATAAATAATATCATTTATTTATGTAATTTTAAAGCATTAGTATTTATAAGTATCATAAAGATGAATTCTTAAAGAAACTGTTCATTAATAACTTCGTATTTTTCAATATATATATGTGTGTGAATAATTTTTGCATATTTTTTTTAAATACTGCACTTATTAATAACTGAAGATAATACTGATGATGCGTTTCTTTTTCATCTGTGAGATATTAGAATATGCCCAATTATCTGTAATGGTAATAATTCGGCTAATTGTAAAAATTTGTAACATTTCTTTATTTTAAGCAGATTATTGGTTAAATAGTCTTTACTTTTAATATTTTGATTTTAAAATATCATCATTTTCAGCCGCTTATTTGTAAAATGAAAAAGCTAAAGACAATTTTAATGCTCTTTATTTAATATGAGCTAAATATTGCAAAAACGCAGCTGAACAATAATAAAAGATTTATTAATGCTAAGAAAAAGCTTTGAAGCTACTTCTACAAGAAATCTTGATAAAAATGATACTTCACTTAAGTAGAAAATGACTATTGCTTTCAAATACTCCAAGCTATGCTTTTATTGAATGAATCACTTATTGAAATTGATAGCATATTTAACAATTTCATCTTTTTATGACATGAAAAGAAAGGAAATCCCTAGTCTTACTTTTCTATTAAATTGTTTTCTTATATATTAATAAACTATTTGTATTCTTCTTCCAACAATTAAATTTAGTATTAATTTTGCTTTTCGAAACTTGAAATTCAAATTACAGTGTAGAAATTTGACTTTATTCTTAATTTTGCTATTCTAAAGATGAGAACTTACTAATTGTCTATAAACAGCAACTTTATTTCATTTAGCTCATATTATCGATCATTTATATGATAAAGTTACAGTAAGTCACTGAATCTTATTGGATGATATATTAATGATGGCGTTTGAAGCCCTGATTTTGTATTGAAGAGGTTAAGTGAGCAGTGCTTTTCAACGCTGAAATTGATAGTCATCGCGCTACTGAGCGCCTGACAATGTAATCTGTAGACAATTAGGGATTAATTATTGTTGTCATCTTCATTATCATCTTGTTCATGTTAGCTGTTAATTATTGATTTCAGTAGATAATTGGCTGATGAGGTGGGCTGGGGTATCTTCATAGCAGCTTATCACGTCTTACGTGTCAATGATTGCTGCTAAATGTCAGACACAATTATAATGAAAACAATCAAATCCCACTGTTTCAAAATGGTATACTGTAATATTCTGTATCAACATGGATTTTTGAAAATTATAATTTTATTTTTTGCTTTTAATTTCAATAAACCAAATAAAGTCAATGTTTTGAGGAGAAATTTTCAAACCTCATTAACATTCTGCAGCATTTAGAACGTAAGCATTAATGAAATATATTTGAATGACAAGATTAATTTTGTTATAAATCAGTCAAGTTATTAAGCCATCATTGTTTTTACTTTTGAATTATCACGCTTTCCTGTATTCTTTTGACTCAGAGCCCTCTCTTGAGTGAACAGTAAATGATAACACACTTAAAATTCAATACTAACTTAAGATTAGTATTAAATGTTGCTGCTTAAATGCTATTGATTGAAATGAAATTTTAAAATATTTTTTGATTACATAACATGTTTTTACAGCTATATTTTTAATTAATATCATTAAAAATTAATTTCTATATAGTGCAAGATTAAAAGCTCTAATTGACAATTATAAGACATTGCCATCTAATTTTAATTGCTAAATAACATTTGCAAAGAAAACAGCAGTTGTATGATTCTTAATGCATATACAAGAATAATGATAAAATTAATATCAAAAGAAGCAGTCAAAAATATTTATTTTCTTTAATAATAACTTTTAAAATATTAAGCATAAAGCTAACTGTTTTGAAAACTTCAGCAGAGGCCATGTTTTAAATTTTTTTACATCAAATTGTTGCAAAAGCACTGATTATTAAAAATGAAATGCACAGAATATTTTCTAGATTGATTTCTTGTCAAAATTAGCTTATAATATTTTTATAATTAGATTTTTAATGTTTTTATAGTAACAATATCTCAAATTGTACTTTGTTTTATTATATCTTGATATTTCTTTTTACATTTAACTAATATGCTCATAACTAATATAGAGCAAAATATTTTACAATGCAACTACTGAAATTCTATTAGTTGTAGTATCAGTTAATGTCATGACATTTAAAATCTATTGAAAAGTTTGTATGTCATTCTTCTGCTAAATTTATAATCTGATTTTAAATTTGCATAACATAAGTTTCAAAAATATTAAGGATTGAAGCATATAAGTTTGAAATTAAATCATACATTTTAAATATACCTCATACTAACAGCTTGTTGATATTTTTTGGAAAAAAAATCAGTGCATTGATGATTTTACAGTTTAAGATTTTGATTTTAAGTTAGTTGTAACCAACTTAATATCAAGTAAATTTAGACTTAATAAAAAGTAAATGTTATAGTTAGAAGTTACAAAATAAAAATCTTTGTGAATTATATAAATCTTCAAAAATTAACTTTTTCCTCAGCTTTTTATAAACTAAAATGCATTTACAAATAAGCAAATAACAAATCAGAATTGAAACAAATAAATAAAGTAACAAATAAAAAAAAAACTTTTTGACTAATAAATATTGAAGTTTACCATTATTCAATCCTAGAATGTCATCAATGGAATGAGGTGTTGGAAGTCGTCGCGTCTGCAAGTAAAAGCTTGGGCGCCAATAGGTGCATGGAACAATTGGAAGATAAAAAGCATGTAGGCCATTAGATAAACTGGGTACTGACTGTTGTAAAATATGGGCATAAGGTGGTGCTTGCATTTTAATTTCTTAAATGCTTTCTTAACAAAATTTAGTTGCCAAGTAAACGGTCTAAGTGCGAAATGGTTGGAAAAGCAGTTAGCTGTATTGCAATTGATCTTCACCCGTTCTGCTTTAAAGCTGAGCTCTCATTCGCGTCGGATGGTCGCTTCAGGTGGATATAGATAATAAGAAGTTCATCAGTGAAGAAAAGAGGCCATTTACCGATGCATTCAACATTGTCAATCGATGCTCGTCAACGAAGCCAAGTAAGCTGCTTAACAAGGCTATCAATGGTGTTTGCGTAGAGATGGAAGCTGATTGGCGCCAGATGCACTGCTATTTTGCTCAGGGGGAAGAACATTTTCATAGTTTCGTTTGCATTTCTTATATTCAAACAATTTAACATTTAAGTTTGATTTTAAACAAAATGCACTTTAAGCCTATTCATATTACTTTTTGGATTAAAACGGAGAAAACAATTTTTATGAAGTTGCAAATTTATATTAATAAAAAATGAATTATGCATTAAGTATTTTAATAATTCAATATTTTGAAAAGCATCATAATATATTACTTATTATAGATTGGTGTTACATATAAGTTTAAATTATTGCGGTGCTTATGTTACAGTTACAGACATTTAATATTTTATGTATTTAACTTATTAAAATGTGAATACTAAAATAACCTTCTTGTATTTGACACGTATACATAATGTATATGCATCTGAAGAAATGCATTAGTATTTTTCCATACTATATGCATATATCGATGCCCTATAGGTCTTCCTTGAAGTTATTTATTTGTGCATAAATAAACGAATGCTTGAATATTCAAAAATGATAAAATCGCTTTAAAAACTTAAGCAAAACAACTTTGACTAAAACTTAAAAGTTAGTAAGACAATCGCAGCGGTTAAATTTGGCTGCTGTCAGACTAAAAATTTTAAATTGTTAAAAATTCATCAAAGAATACTCCTACATAATGGCTTTAAAAAATGATAATACATGGAGCGAAATAAATGAAAAGCTAATGTTTTAAATTAATTGATCTTTTATTATTGAAGCTTAAAATTTTAAGGAATATAATGATAATACTAAATGAAAAACAAAAAGTTGACTAAGTTTCATGATTATTGTTTTAGCAGATTTTTTTACCGATTTTACTTTATTAAAGCAGCAACTAAGTGATATGTTTAATATTAATATGAATTGTAAACATAAGCATTTGAAAAAGAATGCCAATTAAAATATGCTTAAAATTATAAACAAATAAATATAAACCTTAAGTAATAATAGTTTAAAGCATGCGACATTTAAGTTAAAGTGAATAAATGAGTTGATACTTTTTAATAAATATTCATATAATGTAATAATTAAATCAAAATAATAAAATAAAACAGAAACAAAAATTTATGTAAAATTTTCGTTTACTTTAAACCATTTGAATTATATCATATAATAACGCCATATATTTTCTGCTTTAATATTATTAAACGAATTGCGTCAATTTCTCAGTTATTCAATGTATATTGTTTAAATTTCAGAAAATAAAATTCATTGTTATTCACAGATTAAAATTCTTTTTTCAAAGTGTACATATATTATATAATATTGTACGTTGCATTTATCTATTGTAATATAAAGCTGTTTGCATTATTTCATTTTAACAATGAACATTTCCTTTTATTGTAGTGAAACAAAAATAATACCAATGAAAATATTTTTCTTGCATTTGATGCTGATAGTTTTACTTGTGAAAATTTTCTTTTAATACCATTTGGAAGAGTTTCAATCGATCCCATGTTGCCTATACAGTGCATGTGAATCTTAATTTATGTTAATGAAATTAATTCAGGAAGAGAAAAGCAGCTTGTTTCGTAAGTGAAATTAAGTTACCATAGCAAATTTATAGATTGGAAAAAGCTTTCCTTAAAATTTAGCGCAAACCAAATTTTTTTTAAACCATTAAACAATACAGCTATATTGCAATTTGTTCAAAACAGCCTCTATCAAGTGTAAAACTTGCTTTTTACGTAGCAAGCTAAACTAACCCAAAGCAGCAACTAATTTGTAATTGACTAAACTGTTGCAAAAATTCATTCTTTACTTAATTTTTAACTGCCATGCAAAATTTGATAAAGTTATCATAAATCAAATATAAGAAACATAATTATTACAACATTATAAGTAAACATTTTTAATTTAGATGGTTATTGAGAAAAAATATCAAGTATAATTGTAAATCATGTAGCTATTGTTATGATTATCGTCACACTCACGCCCTTTGCATGTAATTATTTACAATTTGTCAGTGCTTATCAACGTAATTAACTTATAATTTGTCATGGACCCAATGGAGTGTTGATTGTCAATACTGTCAGATCTCTCAATTCTCACATGACTAATCATCTTTATAGCCAATAAGTCGTCGCCGTGTAACTTACGTTTTACAAATGTGAAAAATGAGAGCAATCTTCAATGAAATCTAAAGCTACTCTTTGTATTCTTTAAAAAAGGATGAAATTTAATAGAAAACACGGTATTATTTAATCAATTGCTAAGTGCTTGTAAATGTTGGCTGAACACACAACTTGAAAATATATTGTAAAGTATTTACTAAAGTTAATTTACAATGCTATTATATTTTTCATTAAATAGACGAACAATAGCAAACTTTATTTGAAAAATAAAATGTTATTTTTATTGAAATCAGTTAGAATAAAATAACTTTTACTTATATTACATTATATTATATATATTGTCTATAAATATCACAAATCTTATTTCTTAATGTAAGTGCTATATTTCATTTAAAATTTTGCAAATGCAATATTTTTATACACACACACACGTGTATATCTAGCTAAAGCAGTGCTATTCTGAGTAATTAAAAAAAATAGCTAATGATGGTTTATTAAAAAGAACATGCCTGCATAAGGATGTCGAATGAAGCTGTGAATTAAATAGTAATTTAAATAAAATTACTTCGATGTCATTCTTAGCAGCTACAAAGTAATCATTATGATGAAGCTGAATTTCAGAGACATTCTTTTCTTTGTAAATTTCACACCTAATTTACTTATGAATAAATCAACTAAAATAGTTAAATTTTTGTAAAATTAATATAACTTTCAAATCAATAAATCTTATGTTTTTTCAAATGCAAATTATAATGTCAATGTTCGATTGATTGTACAGTGTTTTGTCATGTTTTTTACTCGTGCAAACTTCATTTTCCAAAACAGTTGAATTTAAAACTGTGAAAAAATTTTAAATGCTTGAGTATTTAATTTTGCTTGTTTAATAATTTTCAATTAAAAGAAATATTTTAGCTGATATTGTTGTTCCAGTTATGGCACATAACTAAAGCTATTTCATTATGTGTCTACAGATATCGATAGCACATCATTTAACTTATGCGTTTTATTAACAAGCGTTTTGTATGCTTTATAAATGTTATTAAAAAAATAAATAAACATAAATTGAAGAATTTATTTACTTCTGATGTTTTTTTTGGAAAAAATAGCAATTATCGTTTGCTCATTTTTATTAGTATTATGAAAACCATAAACAGCGACATCCATAAATGAAAATAATTTTTTAAATAATTTTGAAACTTTCATTCTATTTAAAAATTATTTAAACCAAAAAAGATACACCTCATCATTGATAATGCCAATATGATGTTTGAACAGAAATTAACAATCAGTTTAATCGGATAAAATCTGAATTTGACTGAGTGACTGTTGAAAATTTGCATCGTTATTAATTTTACTTAATAATAGTGATGTCAAAAATTTATAATTAATAACACATAATATAATTTCGCCTAATATATTTAATAAAGATTTTTGGACGTTGTTTAATATTTCGTTTAAGCATATTACATTAATATAGCAAGCAGCTTATAACTTTTATCTTTCCATTTACTGTTTGAACTGCGCATTAGTATTCGTGACATAATGACAGTTTTATATGTTATATTGATTGCATACTTAATAATGGTGATGAAATCTGATAATCACTTCTAAATTAAGAAGGTACAATCAATGCTGAATACATAGCTGCATATTTTTAAATTTATACTAAATAATGAAAGAACTGTTAATAATTATAATCCATATGAAATTTCAGTCTTTCTTTTTCTTCTCTGTGCAATTCTTAAATATATTTACACTTTTTATATTCTAAATTTGAATGAATGAAAATAAAATAAAATTTTGATTAGCAAACTAAGTAAAATAACAAAATGGAAAACTGATGTTTTGAAATTTTCAAATTGCAAATTGCACACATTTATTAAAATTTCAAGATAGATTCCTTATTTGAGTACAATTTTATCCAAATTATGATTTACTAATTAATTATGCATAAGTGAAATGTGAAATATGTTTACAAAATAGCCTTTTACAAATAGTAAATAATTTGAAAAAAAAAACGACTAATAAAATTGCATATACAGTTTTTCATTATTTGCCTATAGCAATGTTAATTCTCGCATGAGAGATCAGGAACTTTTGTGCTATTTCTTACATTTCAAGAAGTGAATTCAGATATTTTTATATTGTGCTCAATTGAAACAGCATTTGTAAGAAATAGAAATCAGTTCCGTCTTCGTTTTCTAACAAAGGGTGAAATCGCATCCGGCTCGTTACCAACTAAAGGAAGCTGTTTGGCCAGAGAATCGATCCTCATTCGTCCCTGGAGTGGTCAAGGTTCGTCGGTCAGGTCGAATTAAGTCGACCGTGGTCGACGATCGCAAGTGGCGTAAGAATAATTGGATAATTGAGGAATGAAAAAAAAGTAGCCGCTAACGAGTCAAAGCTGCTCACTGGGGAATCAATTAAGTGAAAATTGTCGTCACTCCTTATGAGTGCAATTCCACCCTTATGCATGTCGTTCTTCTCATCATTACGATCACTTGCCAACAAACAGAACCGATTGATAACGTTGTAAATGCAAATACCTCAACGTGGATCAATCAATTCAGCTTTTTCTTCAACAACAACAACAACAATCAAAGGGTTCAATAATAATAATATCCATTCAGCTTGATCATCTTATTTGCTATTCAACTGTTTTTTTCCAACGTTCAGCACGTACTAGTGTTTGTTCTTTAGTTCAATATTATAAAGATTATGTAATTGAAATAAATAAATAAATATTTATATGAATAAATATTTAAATAATAATCCAAAGTATCAAGCAATATTTACTGCCAATCGATTCAACTGAAATATTCATTTGTAACTCAACTAACAGTTTAATGCGAATTCATTTCTTAAGAAATACATATATTCATGAATATAATTACAAATTTTAAATATCATGTTCAACGCTTTAAACAATTATATTGATCAATATATATAAGTAAAATTTACAAACTGAAAAGCAAATTATTCAAAAACATTTACTTCATATATTAAACTATAAACATTCTCTAGATATAAATATGAATAAACAACTTGATATTTTAATTCATTTGAAACTAGATTTCAATTTCATATTCTAAAGTAATTCTGTTTTTGAAGTTTTGAGATTGTTTGAGTTGATATATTGCTGTCAGCATTGATTTAAATCCTAATTTCATTATTAAATTATTAACCTCCTTAAATATTCTTCAATTCAACAATAAACACAAAGAAAGTAGTAATGACGAATTAAACTTACTTGAAAAATTGTATTTTATTGACAATAACAAATTATTAAATTACAAACCATAAAAATGATATTTGAATCAGAACAGAATTATTTAAATTAAAAAAAAATCTAAACTTTCTCTTGAGATTCATTCTTATTTTTTACTTACAGAACCATAGTTTAAATGACAAATTGTAGATATTACAAATACAATTGCTTCAAAAAAAAAAATTTACGAGTATTTAAAATAAATATTCATTTCAAAAGCGAAGTTATGTGTATTTTTTTTTACAATTTCATCCTTTTCAATGAAACAGCCATATCAGATTTTTCTTGACGCTTTCGATCTTTGCGCCTTTTTAAAAATCTGTCCACATCTTCAGGATCCAATCCAGCAAGGATCAACTCCTTCATACGGTTAATCTGACGTCGTTCTCCAAAATGTTGTTCATCCATCTTGAGTACTGCTTCCCGTTTCGCCACCAGCACTTCCATCATGTATTTGGATACCTTTTTATCGTTGACTTTTAATTCTTTCATCTGACAATTAATCGCCTTCTCAGTTGCTTGCAATAAAGCAATGTCATACTGGGTGATGAAAGTGACCGCACGTCCACTACGCCCTGCACGTGCCGAACGTCCAACTCGGTGGATGTAAGTTTTCGCCAGAGCAGGAATGTTGTGATTGATCACCAGATCAACAAAAGGCAAATCCAGACCTCTGGATGCAACGTCTGTGCAAATTAAAATCTGAAATCACTTTCATCACAAAATGAACAGCAAACTGATCAAGCAAGCAGTTGTTTACTTTCAACTGATTCGATTTGAACAAATTAAAAGAAGACAAACGTTCCCGTTGTGAAATCATCGAGTGCAGTGCTCCAACCTTGAAGCCCAAGTCAGCAAACATCAAAGTCAACGCTTGACATTCATAACAAGAGTGGGAAAAAATAAGCACAGAACTTTGAGGATTTTTGTCAGTAAATAACTTCACCACGTATGTCACATATGCATCTTTCATGTTTTTAGGACACAATACGTACCGTTGCTCCAAAGTATCTACAGTTACCGTGCAACTCTGTTCCTGCCAAAAAAATGGTTTCTTTACACTTAACTCTTGCAACCTGCACAACGCATCTGTAATTGTTGCACTGCAACATAAAAGACAAAAAATATTAACGCACAATAACTTCTTTGAACATTACACTGCTAACAACAGAATTTTGTTGCTGTTGCTGCATAATTACCTGAATAACAAAGTTTGACGCTCTTTTGGCAATTTTTCAAGAATAGTTTCAAGTTGTAAATCGTACTGACCATCCAAAAGACGGTCAGCTTCATCCAAAACAAAAAATTTAATCTTGTCAAACCAATTTTCATCATTTCTAGATAAAATGTGATCAGCCAAGCGACCAGGAGTAGCAATTACAATATGTGGCTGGTTAACTATTTCATTGGCTTGTTCAATCATATCTCTTCCTATATAAATATTTCTTTCATAAACAACTATCTTCTCATCGTAAATTAGGGAAAATAACAGCAAAACAAACCTCCAACAACAATGCTCGTACGCAAACCAAGAGGCTTGCCCAACACTTGAAATTGCTCGCCAATCTGAAACGCAAGTTCTCTTGAAGGAGTTAAAATTAACGCATAAATTCCGTAAGGATCCTCGCTAAGACGTTGTATTATTGGAATGGCAAAAGCAAGCGTTTTTCCAGTGCCAGTTTTCGAACAGCCTATAGCATCTTTACCAATTAAAATTTCTGGAATGCAATTCAACTGTACAGGAGATGGTTCAACAATGCCCATAACAGCGCACTGTTCAACAAGCCAACTGCTCAAGCCGAGATCATGTAAGCAAGTTCTTGTTTCTTTTTTGATGATCTTTTCAACAGACATAACGATAAATAAAAAGAATAGTCTGAAAATAAACAATATTTATTCAATAAATAATAAGAACAAATATTTAAAGCTTTCAAGTTGGCAATTAATTGCAAAAACAGAATCAGAAATTGTAAATTAGTCCAAAATTAAGAACAAAAACCAATCAATGATTTTCAGCTGTTTTTATGTAAATACAAAACATTAAGAATAAAACAATAAATTCTCAAAAATTTCTTCTGGAATTTATGGTAACTTAGTAGAAAGACATCTGACCAGCAAGAAAAACGGCAATAAAAATTAAATGAAATGATCAAACTTCGCTACAAAAGATCCCAAATTAATGAATTGCAGGTATAAATGTGTATTTTATTACTACAGTATATGAGTATGTTATTCAATTATTATTTCATAAGTAAAATAGGTAAATGACATATTCAATAAAAATTATTGATTCGAATATGCAATATATACAATGCTGTTTATTTTTATTTATTCTTGACTGTTATTTAGTAGTTACTGTAATACGTAATCAATGATCGACAAAAGATGTGTATCTTCTTGGCTTTTTTTTGAAATCAATGTGTAATCATGAATTGAAATCAATTTTGTCTTTATTTTTTATTGCTCATTGTTCGTTCAATTTTTGATAAATAAAATTGATTTTCAGAAAAAAGAGCAAAATCAACTACATAGGGGACTGAACATAAATGCTACTATATATGCGCTTGCATATTTTTCGTAAACATATGATGAGAGCAAATAATTTGTATCATGTCATTGTTATCATGTACATATTTAATATAGAGTGTAACAATAATTATAAAATGGTGAAAGGTTTGTTGCAAATTCTTGGGAATACACTAAAGATCGTTGGTCAGCGTCAATGATGATTGCACGCATGCCCAGTGTCAGGATTATGCAGGTATAACGATCAAACATTGATTCAATGAACAATGCTTGGAACTTTCAACAGATACCTGAGAACTGTCACAGGATTAGGCGTGTTTACAGACCCATGTACGTGTCAAAATATAAAATTCCTGTTGCAGTTGTTATAGAAGTGGAAGCAAATCGACCAGAAAGAGAGAGCGTTCGAACACCGGGTTGACGTACTGCCCGAAGAAGTGTCTCATATCCAGTGTGTGCATTCCCGTGTCGTTTCGTTTGTTCCCAATTGTTGAGTTAAGCTATCTTGCTTGCGCAATATTTTGTGTTTCTTCAGTAAATAAGGCCTAAGAACGTTCTGTTCGTAAAGGTGATAAACAAGGTGATACAGGCCCTGCTAGTGCTTTTGTGCACGTTTGGAGATGCAGTGGTGCCAACTTTCCATATAACCACTCATTTATCACGTCACAAAGCGACATAATGGCGGCCGACTGCCATTCCAGCTTACAGTACACGAAGAAGGCTTCCATTTGATCTGCCATCCCAACATTTAAAGTTCTGAAAACCGCGGGTACAAGAACCAATTGCAAAAATAGTAATGCCATTACATATTTCGACTTTCTAAACAATTTCAAAATGTTGAAAAAAATAAATTTTATCGAGAAGTTGAAAAAATTACCTTGAAAAGTATGCATTAACGTAGGCAAGAAATCAACAGAGAACTGCAGCCAGATGAAGTTACAAGCCCAGCTCTTCCGCTTTAGGTTCATTAGATGTGCAATTTTCATACATGCATGCATATATATAAATACTGACAAAAAATAGATATCTTTTGTATTTCATGCTTCAACATGAATATTTATACCATATTTGAATATTTCCAGAAATGATGACGCCGTTAATGTTGACATTTTATGCACAGAAACACCAAAGGCAGCGGCAGCGACTTCACAGATACCTAATAAAAACCGTAGGTAATGACAAACTATTCAACTGATTGCCTGCCGTATATATTATGAAGGATTTGGCCATCTAAAAGCGACAGCAGGTAAGCACATGCAGGCATAATCATCAGAACTTCAGAAGGGCTTCATCACAAGACTACAAAAAAGATGACAAAAATAATGGAGGACCTGAAAATCATCTTCAATGAGTAACAGTTATAGTTCAGGAAGTGGTGCACATAAGCTTGTTAAAACGAAACATAAATTTCATCAGTGATACAACCCCAACATGGAGCATCCAAAATAACAACCACAGCAATCTCAACTGCTATGAAAAATGCATCTTCTGGGGAGAAACAAGAAAAATGCCTTTGCTACTCAGTGGATTCCAAGAGCATTCTTCTTCAGTATGGCAAACAATGTTCAGCTACCGATGCACCAAAAGTACAACATTACCAACCACCACCAACACAGAATACTGAAGAGAAGAACACCGCAATTATTTATACATATGACCATAGAAATTTATAGAAACTTTTAGAAACTTTAATTACTTGAATTAAAAATTACTGTAGAGTTACTTTGATACATTAGAAAGTAATCCAAATCTGCGTAAAATACATTTTATTCATAAAAGGAGCATTTCATCTTATGAGTCTTTAAATGATTAAATTCCTTTATTTTTGAATGAAGAATGTGATCTAAACCTGATGTTCAATCACAGTAAGAAATATATGAGATCTGTAAAAATTGTTCTGATTTGTCCAGTTATAAAATTGGAAAATTTGGAATGCATTGTATGTAAAACATGTATTTTGCATGAAATATAATTCATTGCAAAAGTAAATTACTTTACAGTAATTTTGAAATCAAGTACCTTTTGTTTCTAAATGTTTCTATGAATTTCTATCCACATTTGTATAAATATCACTTGCGTTGTTTCATTTTTAGATTTGTATGGAAGCTCTGCAAGACAATGACGGTTGATTAAAGAACAATTTTGGTGTCATTTTTGTTACCGAATGAGAATAACAAATTGATATGGAAACCAGCTGCGTATACGTACAATATGAGGACACTGATGGTTCGCTCCTCATTGTTTCTTGCCTATCTTATGATTGGACATCACTTCTTATCATTTCACTACTTCCAATTCTATAATCACATCATTTCCTACCGTTTAACTACTTCTCTTCTGTAAAAGAACAGTAGTGTCAGGTCTTAAGCAGTGGTGGAAAACAAGGATACAACATATGAAAATCATTTTCCAAATCTGCAAGATTTGTTGTCACAGCTAAAAAAGAGCTTCAATATTCAGTATTTCCAGGTGGTTTGGATGGTCCAGGATGAAGGTATTCTGTGTGTGGTGTGTAAAGGAAGCCTAATCAGGCCAATTTATTTTGCAGTTGTACAGACATCTTGGTCAGTGAAAGTTTTACAAATGTAATGGTTTGCCACTACAAAAAAAGCAAAGTAAAGAAAATATGGGCGCTTTGAGTGCGTGCAGTATTACTAAAGAATTACTTCAAATGATGCTGGTGTTGTGTTACAAGTGATGTGATTCAACAAAACACAAGCTTTGCAGTCATACCAAATGATGAAATCCTGACCAACCATGACCATGAAATGTGATCCTGAACAAGCTGATTGAAATGTAAAGTGCAACAGCTAGAAAATGCCACATTTGTGAAGAAATGGTAATTATTTTCCTTGATTTACATGTCATCGATCAAATAAGAAAAGTGGAACTAATTCTGTTTATCAGTGAATTCTTTTGTATTGTAAAAGTGTTGCATTATGTTTGTTCAATCTGATATTACTTTCGTATTGTTTAAACGACGAAGGAAAAAATAAAGTTTCATTCTTTACAATTGGTTTAGAAAAAATTTTTATGTAAATAAAGCTGGTTCTTTAACAAAAAGTAATGCACTGTCAATTGAATTTTCACTTATTTTATCAGAAAGAAGCAGTTCTACCTTCAGTTGCCAAATGAACAAAGCAAAACATAGTGATACTTTAATATAATTTAAAAAAAGTCATTTGACAAACATGTTTATTTTGTAAAAGCATGCTAATTTGCACCACTTCTTCGTGTCTAATTTCAGATAAGCATAATGAAATACTTCAACATACAGAGTTTGTGCATTAGCTCCTGAACACCGTTGCAAGTAAAGCTGAGCGGCACATCTTGTCAATCATTAGGTAACTTATTCTGTAACAACGCATTCGCTATAAAGAGAAACGACATCTTCCATAGGTTTATGCGTTTGACATCAAGGATCAATTGAATAATTTTTTTCACCTCAGTGTGAAAACTTTTATGATAAATAGCGTCAAATGAAACTTTTTTCAGATAAAAACCAATCTTGAAAATTAATATTCTATTTTGAAAAATCAAACAATTAAGAATTGCTTCTGTTAATATTTTCAAACAAACTAATCCATGGATGCGATGTGATAGCCAAGCGATGCGGAAATACCTCCCTGTTTCATTTCATGTAGTCCACAGTGCAGTTGTTAATGCAATAAAGTATATTCTGGAGAAGTTGCATTGGCTGGTTTCAGCAAGAAATCAATTCTTAACAGTTTTACGCCCTATTGTAGTTTTGAAAAGTACAATTTTTGAGAATGCAATGTTTCCATGAAGAACACCAAATATTGAAAATAGTGGTCTTGCCATACATCTTCTCTGAGCAGAACGTCAGTTGCAGCTTTTTAATACTTTCACCACAACCAGCAAAATCAAGTGTTATGGCTGTTTAACATTGCTCTTGTTGCCATTAATGGCACTTAATTTCCACATTGTTAACTAGTCCACAATTTCATAAATGAATGTATTATCTCTCTAATTTCAGCCAGATCCCAACTTTGATTCTTCTCTATCACCATTTCTTTTATTATACATGCAAATGGCGTCATAAAAGAGATACCTCCTAAACTTAATTCTTCAGGAAGTATAACTACATCATTTTTGAAAATTTCTAAAAATGATGACTCCACCTTTTCAAACCTTTTTCTTTAATTCTGATATATGTTGCACACACAAGCAATAAGCAACTTCATAGATAGATAATGAAAATGGTATGTAATGACACCGTTCAACTGCTCATCCCCCGTTGATAAACTGAAGAAGGTTTGGTCAGTTAGAAGTCACATGAGCATGTAGAAGATGATGAACGTAATGGATAATTTGAAAACCATCTGCATTGTTTCATCGTAAATAGACGGGAAGCGATCCACATGATCTGGCTTTCAGTGTTTCAGCCTCAACAACTCACATCACTAATAATAATCAAATCAGTTTTAACCGCTTGAAAAATGCATCTTCTATAGAGACACAAGAAAGACGCCACTGCTACTCAAAGGATTCCAAGAGAATTCTTCATCAGTGTGGCAAACAATATTTAGTTCTCCAAAGCACCAAACATACAACATTCATTACTACCAAACCACCACATGCAATACTAATCTACTGAACACCACAGTTATTTATACTGGTGGCCATAGAAATGTGTAGAATCTTTTAGAAACCTTAATTACATGAATTTAAAATTACTGTAGTGTTTATTTGTTGCATTTGAAAGTAATCCTATTTTGCGTAAAAT
>JYDO01000158.1:5273-92699 GCA_001447755.1 Trichinella papuae | reverse complement strand
TGAGAAGATTACGCTATTGCATGCTGCTGCACCTTTTACTACACATCGTGAAAGGCATTTTCTTAAGTTCGGTGTAGTCATATGTGAAATTGGTTTTGCAAACCAACTTTCTGAAACGAGTCTTCTTCTGATCAAGCAAAATTTATGCAAAGCTGGCAGGAAAATAATTTTGTCATCTGTTTCATTTTTTTTATTTACATTTGCATTTAACAAACTATTGCTTCCTAAACAGATAAAGTTGAATTATATGTTAGAAATGCTTTTCAAGATTTATACAAAAATAATTCATACTATGAAAACATCCATGAAGTAGATAAAACTGTGACTGCCCAGTTTCCACTGGACATATCCCTGTTTTAAAGTTTATGGTGTAAAAATGAAGACGACAGGCCTTTGTTATGTCACTGTACATGAAGGCATTGCACAATAGATCTCCGCTCGAATAGCTGGAACAAGCAGCAATACAAGATTCAAGTGAATTATAGATAAATATTGGCATCCTAGATGTTGTTGGATATTCTTGAGGAATATATTTTTCAATTAAACAAACTTTATCAAATAATGGTACGTATACATAAGAATGCATTGGGTTGCTTTCCTATAATTTGAAAGTTTACGGTGCAAAAGTGCGTTTAACATTTCTTGATGCTTACCGAAGTAAAAAACAAGTGGCATATGAAAAATATGCCTGTGATTAAATGAGCACCTGAAAGTTTGAGGTCCAAATTCAATAAAATATAATTATCGCTGTAATTTCAATGGAATGCTTTGTAATTTCATAAGAGATTCTATACAGCTGCTGTAACATTATGGCTTTTATATCTGATGCATTTGTACTGTTATTATCAAAAAAATAGGCAGAATTGTTGTATTAGCAAAAATTTTTAATATCTAATATAATTTGATTATTCAAATAAATATACTCATTCAAGTTTGTTGCTAATTTAACATTATTTCATTATTATTATTATTATTATTATTATTATTATTATTATATTATATTAATACATACATTACATTACATATTATATATATACATACATTATATTAATTAACATTATTTTATTGTAACATTATACTATAAATTAGTATAGTAAGATAAGTAATAGTATAATAAGTATAATTTACTTTTCAAATCAAGCTTGCTTTCTTTCATCATGAATGCTTAAATATCAATTTTATAACTTTCTTTCTCCTTTTATACTAGTCATCATCTTGATTAATAATTTTATTATGTAATTAGAATTAAAGCAAACTACATTTTGTTTAACTTTTATCTATTTAATGCAAAAATGCTTATTTTCTAGATATTTGAACAAATCCTAATTGAGGGAAAGATACTAAGCACTGCTGATTTTCTTAGAAAACAAACGATGTTCTGAAACAGAAATAAATTAATGAGATGTATCATTTTGTGAGTACTGAAATAAATGCAACTAAATTTTAAGCAAATTAATTTTGTGCTGAAATACCGCTGTGCACATAATCTTTATAATTAAAAGTTAACATTCATTTTAAATTACAGATAAAATTTATGACGGTTAACTTCTGATATAGTGGCAATTACTGAATGTATGATGTAAAATGCATAATATATTAAACTCTCTAATCATTCATCACTTTTTGTTTGTGTAACGCCCTTAAAGCAGTGTTTGTTGGGAATGCAATTCATCTATGTTTGAAATAGGCAATAGGTTTGCTGATAAACATCTTATTAATTAAATTAATAGTTAATAGTCAATGATAATTCATAAAATTAACTATTTTTCATTGTAAAATCTGAAAAATTGAAATTTCATAAATTTTTGCACAAGAATTATTAGCTTGAAAATCAAATCAATTAAATTTTAATACTTACATATTTCATTAATAAATTATAAATTCTGTAATGTTTTGCTAAATTTTGTCAAAATGGTAATCTTAATGCAAAATCATTTCTTAAGATGTTTCACATAAAATAAAATTAAATAAATAGAAATTATATTTGAAAAAATTAAATAAATGACATAATGTAATATAATATAATCATTTAAGACTGCTTTTGAAAATGTCATTGTAAAATTACTTAATAATCATTTGAATAATTTGTGCATTGGTAGATATTGTGAGATTAATATATAAATTTTAATACAGAAACGACTATGAAAATATAATTTGTAGCTTAAATAAATATTTATTACAAGATTGCTCATTTGAAATAGGAAATCATTTTCATTTAAGAAAGATTCATATTAGAAGTTACAAACTTTTTAACGCTATATATAATGGACATTTTAACTTCAAATATCATAATTTGTTATATTAATGAGCAATTATGATGTAAATAACTATAATGTAAATGCCATATAATTATATTTGAAATTAATGCAAGTCTATGTAAAAAAATTTCAAATAAATGTACGCTCTGTACAATAGTTGATAAATGTACATTTTTGAGTTTACACATTTCCATATATAGATACGCTTTACAATTTGGTTTCTGTTTACTTTGATCCTACACCTCTCTAGAGATCACGTCTGTCACAGAAACTGTTTGTAAATAATATAGGAAGATCAATTTTAATTTCATTATAATTTGTATGTTTAATGTCTTCACGATAACATCTTTTTAACTGTCATTTTATTGCAATACATAATTATATTTCCTTATTAATTTTATGCTACCAATTTCATAAACAAATTTAACTAATAAAGAGAATGAATATATGAGTAAAAAATAGGTTTGTTCATTTGCATATTTTGCGTTATTAATACAGTCATTGTTAATATATTGGTAAAAACTTTATTTGTTAATGAATTTTTTTTGTAAATTTGTAATAATGAATATGATATTCCCATACGTGGACTAGCTGAATTATTATCTGTAATCTAAACAAATGGGCCTGAAAGGAAATACGCTTCATTGTGTAGGTGTAAAGAATTTTAAAATTTAACTGGCTAGCAGTTTCACTTTCCGATTCAATATAAATATTAAGTAAATAATAGTGCTTAAACAAACAGATCTGGGCAAAATAAGTCAAAAAAGGGTAACATTAACAGTTTCCAATAATGGTGTCCAAATTGATCAGCAGAAACTATGCTCATTGATTTGGGTGAAATAATCCGGCGGAGAAGAGTTATTAGATGAACGGGTGAACTCTATTGGAAACTACTACTGGTCAGTCAGATGAAACGACTTTTCTATGAATAAGAATCGACTACTTCTTAAATGTAATTGCTGCTGCGTGATTAATTTAAATCTAAAACTTACAAAAAACTTATTCTTCACTAGTTACATTATCCAAGAAAACTCACTTCCGTGTAAGCGGAGTAAACGATTCTGATCAAATCCCTTAACTTCTACAATTACCTGCAACTGGATACTATCACACACACAAACAGTTCAGCGTAGGCGTTAGCAGAATTGAAAACACACAAATTGCTAGAAGATTAGCATTAAGCGCACTATACTTTTGCTTCATACTTCCTTGTTGTTGGAAAACTTTTCAATTTTAGATATCTTCACAATAGTAACAATTATTGGCAAGGTAAAGTCTTATGTTAATGACTGATCAAAAGTTAAGAAACTATACTTTTTGTTTTTTTATTTAGAAAGTTAACTTTGGAATTTGAAAAAAATGGACTTAAAGATGAAAATTCGAATAATCTTTTTTCTAATTGGAATGGCATTGTTGTCTGAAGCGAAACCTGCTTCGCTGGCTCGATATGGGCGTGCAGCATTGCCACGTTATGGAAAAAGAGCTGAACTGATCAGTGAGAATTTTTATGATTCTTTATTATTAAAATTGCAAAATTATTTTTATTTGTTATATATATATATATATATATATATATATTTGACGTTTACTTTCAATGGAAATGTAAATTTAAATAATATTCAGATCTGTGAATGAAAAATAATCATAATTATTTATTTTATTAAGAAAATTCATAATCTTTAAATTATTAGTTTAAACGTTTAAAAAAGAATTTTTTAACACATGTGAGCGCTTGTTGTTTCAGGTGGCTTAGACGCAATGAGGGACGAAGTAATAGAATTCAAAAACAGTCTTTGCGTCTACACTGGCTATGAAGATTTATATCGATGTTCTTCAATGACATGAATTCCTTCTATTGTTCTTCATTTCTTTGAATTGTGATTCAATGCTAGCATTATTTGAGTACTATATAATCATTAATTTTCTGGTAAAATTGATACTTCATAAATATTCATAAATATTGATGATGATCTATTAAAAATTTAGTAACAGTGGAATATTTGAATTTTTATTTTTATCTTGAAACTGTAGTTTTGACTTGAAAATATGCATATATATTTGATGAGCAAAATAAACTGTGATTGACACTTTGCATATTCTATTATAACTTTCAGTATCATTAGCATATCAGTATCATGCATACATGAAATGTTGTTGTGTTAAATTATTTCATTGAATTGTTGAAAATTACAGTCCATAACTATTTAAAAAAGTCTTTATTAAACAATGTGTATGTTATTTTTTAAAATTGCGTGCTTTACATAAATTAAGATATATATATATATATACAATTTATATTTTATATGATTTAACATTTTAAATTATATTTAAACATATTGTTATAAAACAGTTAAATTTATGCAGGTATAAGCTAAGTATGCTAAACTAATTATATTTCTACACTTCTTAATATTAACTGATGAATTTCTTTAATATATTAATTTTTATTCAGAATTCCTTGTATTTCTGAATTTATAAAACAGAATTTAGCTTGATGACAATTAATACGATTTTGTATTACTGCTCTACAAAAGGAATATTTTTTAAAATGAATATTGTGAATTTCTTGCAAATCAACGTATTTCAGTTTCTAATTACAATTCAGTAAGCAGCTCAAAGCAATTTGAAATTATTAAAAATAAAGAAAGTTTATAAAAATAAATGAGATGTCAAGAAAAATTATTGGAGTCACAAAGATGAATGTTTACATGATAAAGAGGCAAAACTTTTTAGCAGTTTATACCTTCAATGTAGGAACAACGCCGTGGCTTCATAATCCAAATGCTTAAATAGCACTAAGAGCCATTAAATGAGATTCAAAAAATCTAGTTAATGTTTTTAAAATGCAGCAATTTGAATTCATAATTTAACAATTATTTTAATTTTAAGTGAATTCTTCAATTGAATTCCAAATCAGTTTCTTATTTACCATTACATTACTCTCACAATAATATTTTTTCACTTGCAATTATATTTCTTATTATTAATTCGCTAGAATCTATTTGAAGTAATATATTTATATAATTCATTTGTCATGTAAATATTTGCATAGTAAAAAAATCACATGACATTACTATATTATTGTAATTATTATGTAATTATATGCATGTCTCAATAGACTTTTGGAAGAAAATTTTTAAATATTAAATAATTTTATTTCATTTCTCATATTTTCAAATTTAAAAAAGTCTTCCAGTATTTTGCTTTTTATTTTAATAATTTATTTGCTTTTCTGGTACTAGTATTATATTTTAAAATGGCGCTGCGCAATCTTGCATTTGCTGCAGGTTAATGAAGTATATAATTAATTTAAATTTCTGCATCAAATATAAAAGCATTAAAAACTCCTTACCAATACAAAAATTTAATAATCTACATTTAATCTTTTATTCTTAATCTCACAGCGGACATTTTAATATTAAAAAATGCAAAAAATAATATGCCATAATTTAGGCGCTGTGAGTACATATCAATTGCTGCAAACAAATCATGTAACTTATCACTTATTGTAACCAAACTAATACTAACTTCTGAAAGTAATAAAATGTTGAATAATTAAAAAGTAAAGTAAAAAGTAAACAAAGTGATGAAATGGACATTATTTACTATAAACTACTTAGACACAGCCATAAAAAAATTTCTTTAAGATTATTATGGAAAGAAATAATTCTTTGAATTTAACGACTGAGAATAATGCTTAAAATAATGTGTTACACCAAATCGCATCATGCTTAATTGCTTACTTAGTAAAAGCAAATAAAATATTTTGCGATACAGCAGATGCTGCTATTAATTGTAATTATTGATGGCAGCGACACACGCGTGAAGAAATCAATTTTATATTCATGTAATAAAGCATCCGCTACTTTATTTGAATAAACAAAGGTGATATCTCATTGTGAAATTGTGAAAATATTGTTTATCTTCAATTTATATAAAATTCACATCGCCTTGCTAAGCTAATTTTACTAATTAATCATAAAAGCAAATTTCCATAATTGAAAACTACTGGTCTTGCAAAAATTATCAAATTGTGACCAGCACTTATTGTTATAAAAAAAATCAAATGAACATAGAACATTATGCATCTTCATTGAATAAATGATGAAATTTAAGCCGTGAAACAATAATTTCATGAGCTAAATGAGTTTTGAAAGCTTCATTTGCATTTAACAGCATGAACAGCTTTATTATTATTAACTATAAATAATGATACATAAATTGCAATGCCTGCAATTAGCATTTTGAGAAGCAATGCTTTCTTTATTCATGCTTCTAAAAGAAATGGCAAAAATTAATGGTATATATCACATTTTAAATTTAATGTATGAAAATTTGAATAGCATATGAATTTTTTTCTTCAAAAATTTTCTCCACAAAACAAAAAAACTTTCGAAAAACTTTAAATCGCTTTGAAAATGAAAATATTGAAACGCCTCATTATTATCTGAAATTTATACACGAAAAGAGGATTTATACGTTTGAGGAAAAAGCTTTTCTGACGTCTCATTTTTTATGAACAAAAATAGATATTTTCAAAAATCTTATTAAGCTTTTAAAATTGTAATTTGATAAAAAAAACTAAAGAAAGTAGTTTAACAGCATTTTTTAATAATAATAATATAGCATTAATATCTATAATAAATTGAACAATTGTCTTTATAATATAAAATGTAACAGAAATTCTTTTGCTAGCAGTCTCCATTCAAAAAAGTGCAAAAATGAGTTTATGCTTCAAGCAGTGTATGAGAGGTTTATATATGGAAAATAAATATTAGTATTTTTCTTTTTCTTTTAACATAAATATGCTAATATTTCATGCATTTATATATTCAAATGCAGTATTTGTTCAACTTACAGAATAATTTTATTTGCATTTTAGAATGTAAAAAATTTTGCGAATTTTCAAAATACTTGAATAAGAGAGGATTAGAAAGCCAAAATGAAAAAACTGTCATTAAATTAAATTGAATTTTTTACTTTTTGTAAAGAAATGTTTGTGTTTAGATTTTTAAATAGTTTTATTGAATTTTTGTTGAACTTTATAAATTTAAAGCATAATTTATACTCAAAGGTAATTCATTAATATTTCCAAATAAAATAATTTACGAATAACTGCTGTTAAAAAATATTCATAAATTATGTTTTCCGTAATATATTAAAAGTAACTAAAGCTGTTTTAATATAAAAAATAACGAAGTATTCGTTTAAAAGAAAATTTAGTTCAAATGCACAAAATGTTTTTAAACTGTTCTGCATTAGTGTATTAGATGTTAACATTTTTCCACTTTAAGCTTGGATGTCATATTTATTCAAATGAAAAGTTTGCTATTTTTAAAGTAAATATATTGTTTATAAAGTAGGTTAAGATTCATTATTAGAACTATCATTTTTAATTAAATTAAAAAATCTATTTTCACTTCAGACTGTAAAACAAGTGCATCAGTGGAGTGCCTTACAGTAATTTTTTTGTAAATTTAATTTTATGAATATAATAAATTATTGCAGAAAACTGTCCTGTCGCTGTTTGTGAACATTCGTGTAAAACATTTGAATTTTTTTCAGAAACTGCCCATATTGTGAATGCAGCGGTGAGGAGATAGCAAAATAAAAAAGGTTGTTGGCAACTTTCACTTTAGAGTTCATTTATCGAGAGCCTTATTTAAGTATTAAAAACTGTAGTTATGTATACTGAAAAATCAATGAGTTTTATTTTTAAAAAAATTATTCTTATTTCATGTAATTTAATGATCAAATTTAAAATTGTTGTTTTATTTGTAAAAAGCACTATGATTTGTGTTCGTGAAATGCTTAATTTTTTTTTTGAAGGAAAATGTTCAATGTTCAATGTCCAAAAGAAATTGCTTCATTATTGACTATTGAAAATATCTGTTTACTCACTGTTGACGACATTTTTATTTCTTATAAATTAACTGCAAGGAATAAAGTTGGCGAACATTTAAGCGTTTCCAGTCATTATTGAAAGACATTAAAATGCTAAAATAGTCTCTGCAATGTCCTGCTTTCATGATCATAACTTTGATGATGTTCTTTGATTGGAAAAAATCAAGGGTTCAATTTCCAATTCGTGTCTTCGTAAATTTCAAAGCACTGCAGTTGCCAAATTATTGAACATTCACTGAAGCATTGCTAATAATGCTTGATATGATGATATTGTCAAAATTTTCATTTAGACAGTAACAAATAAAAGAGGGCTTATTTTTTTAAAAAATTTTTCATAACATTACATCGCTTAAAAATAAAAACTGCTACGTGCTTTTTACTTTGACAAGTTTTCCATTGATATAGCAGTTATCTTTTTTATTTTATTTTTTGCTCATCATATTCTGGACTATCAGTGAATATTCAGAATTGAATCTGACAGAATAAATGCTACTTTGTTATATTTATTGATAACCAAATTATAAAATAAATTTTAATAATCTCCTACGTAATAACAATTTAAACAATAATAGAGCAGAAATAAATTACTGAAATTCAGGAAATTTTTTTATGAAATGAATGTGAATTTTCAAAAAAAAAGCAACAGCATATTTTTTAAGCTATTTTCAATGTGAATAAAAGCTGTTTATTAAAATTGAACTAGTTATGAAATAGAAAGACTGTAAAATAGAGCGCGTCAACATTCCTCACAAACAGTTTGTGAATCGGCATGTTATTTGGACACTGAGGGCATTTAGGACTATCATATACAATGATCCATTTTGCAATGTGATGTTAGTTGATAAATATTATTAATAACAATTATTGAAGCATTTCATTGTCATTCAGTAATAATTCGTTAATATTGACTTCTTGAATTACCTGTGGAACAATAGCAAATGGTCATTTTATGCAACTGATATTTGTTAAAATGGTATCACTTTTTCCTATAATAAACAAACCGTTGACCATATGCGAAAAGTATACCTATCAACATGAATTATTCATTTACAAACAAATCATAAAACAGATACCACTTTGAAAACGTTTGCATTTTGCTGACTTTCACAATACGCGTTTTTTGAAATTAAAATATGAAATTTTTTTATACTACTGAAACCAGTTAGCATGCAATATTCTTCAAAAGCAAAAAACAAAATTATTATTTAATAATCTTTAAAAAAATGATAAACTAGTACTGATCTTATTATCAATTTTTATAAAATGTTAGTGTAATAATATTTTTAATTAAATGACAAACAGTTGTATGAAAATGAATTTGCTAGTTTTACTTTCAATAATAAGTAAGTATGAGTTTTATTTATTTCTATTCAAATTACGGTTTATTTTTACTTCAACAGTTCTTATCCAAGAAAATGGAAAAACAGTGAGATCAATATTTTTATCGACAATCACTGAGTAAGTAATTATTTACTTGAAAAATATAAAATAAAACGAACTTTCTCTTTCTATAATTCAATTTTTCAACATAACTATATATCATTGGAGCATTTCACATATTCAAAAGAAATCAGCAGTTTTTTAATTTATGAAATTTTTGCTTTTAATATTTTTGCAAATAAATTAAGTCTATTTTATGAAATCAATAATTAATATCGCAATCTAAGTTGACATTATAAGTTGAGATTAAAAAGTGCCAAATTAAAAGTTAAAACAAAAAATTTGTCATTTAATTAATTTCAAATAGATGTAAAAGAAACTTTTAGATTTTTGTGTTGCGTTTTATAAATTTAAACTCATGGATGTACTTTGTAGATTATTCATTAGTATTTTTAATACACAAATATGAATAATAAATCTTCAAAGCAACTTTCACAAATTATGCTCTCCATAATGTACTTTATGCAAATTCCTGTAAATTAATTCCTTTTAATTTTAGAATGTATGCTAAAATAATATAATATCTATATGTTGATATAAAAGAAAATTAAGTTCAAACTAGAATGTAATTTTTTAATTAGATACCTTTATTTTTCCACTTTAATGTTTGAAATTTAGATTTATTCAAATACCAGTTGTAAAGAATGGGCAGATTTGTTACTGCTACTGGATAAAACTTCTTTTTAAAAGCTAGCATAAAACATTAATGCTTTATTTTTGTAGCTTGCATAGTTGTACGAGATATCACTTTTAGGTTACGAGTAAGTGGCTCAAGCGAAGAAGCATACATTAATGGAATACGGTACGGAAGGAAGTTCAGTGCAATTTATGTAAAAAGTAAACATTTTTTGAAATTGTTGGTGCCCAGCATTCTTTCAGAAACGTTTAATAATTTTACATTAAACTGCATAAAATCGCTTGCATAAAATATCTACATATTAAGAATTTATTTAACTTTGTAATTTTGTTGCAGTATTTTCTTTTTATTTTATATTATATTTATGATTTTTCAGTTTTTTCAATAGGTAATAATTTAAATTTAATTTTATGACAACAAATTTTTGCAGAAAACTGTCCAATTGCTGTTTGTGAAAAGCCATGTACATCATTTCAAATGTTCAGAAATTGTCCTTACTGTGATTGCGATGGTAAGAAAATAATGAAAGACATATTCTGATAGTGAATTGCATTTTTAGGATTTATTTATCGAGAGCCTTGTATAAGTATAGAAGATTGTAGTTTCGGTGGTGTCTGTGAATACTACATTTGTCGCTATACATCAATAAATGCACTGTTTTAACCGGTCAATTTAATTTAACAATTATATCAAATCATACAATTCTATAAAACTGTAGCGCATATAGTTGTGCATTAATTTCAGCACTTGACTGATTAAATTTAAAAAAAGTGCTTGTTCAACAAAGTTCTTTTTTGATGCCCAAGTAAAGTGCAGTCTTTGGCGTTTCGATAAAAGCTTGTATGGCTAATGCCATTTGATTGTAAAGCGATGGTTTTTTTTGTTTTATAGATCAATGATTGCAGAATAATGCAACATTTGGCATTTTATTCAAGAAACACGAATTTATTTGTAATGACGGCAGATCCAACAAAACGCTGTAAAATTATAAGAAACTACTGTGCTTTTTTTATCAGCAAGTTCAATCATAATGCTGCCTCGAATAATGGCATTTCATTTGTAAAAATGTCATTTGTCATTACAATAAAAATTATTAAAGGTAATCTTAGCAATGCTTAATTTCTTTTGAAGAAAAATTTTAAACTTTCAATTTACAAATATTTGTTTTTAACACATTGATGCGTTGTTATTATTATTATCAATATTATTTCAAAGGTATTCAATATATAATTTATTATATTCTGCAAAGTTTATGACATTCTTCCATGTTTCACAAAAAATGCTGAAGATTAAAATTTTGAAACAATATCTGTCAGCAATCCTTTTTCACAATTCATAATTTCCCCGAACCATGAATTTGGAATGATTGTGTATTCTGCATATCCCCCTGCAAATAGAAAGCATTCTTTTTCTGGGGTATAATTAAATGCCCTGCAGTTTTGTTTCTTATCAAAAAGGCGACATTCAACGATGCAGCCAACAATTGTACTTGTATATACTTTCTTCAGCAGTCTCCAACCGCCGACATTTGAATTTGCAAAAAATTCAATTACACAAACTTCTTTTTCTTCCTTTAAATAAAACTTTAAGGGCGCTGGGTTTCCATTTCTCAAATCATATCTGTCTAAAATCAAGAGCATTTGAACAGAAATTACAATCATTTCATACAATGTATTAATAATGTGCCTCAAGGTGAACATTTTATAAATTTCGAAAATACTGGAAAAATGAATTTACTTATTCCAGTAATGTATAAAATAAAATTGATCAAAAAATAACATTTAAATAGTAGACTTTGAATGTCATATTTCTAAGAAATTATGCGTTTTAATGAAAAAAATATAATTTTGATATTAAATTAAAAACATTAAAGCAAAGGCATTAAAATTGAAAGAGATTCTGTAAAATGCTCAAATGCGTATGGGAAGTAATTTAACTTTTACATAAATGTTTAACCATAGCATTTAATGAAAGAATTCTAAAATCACTAAGAACATCACGTATGCCTACCTGAGGTGCATTGTTGCAGTTCAATAAGACGCTTGCTCGATGGAAGGCGTCTGGTAGTTCCTTGTGTATTCAATTCAATTATTGCACATTTGTGAACAGCTCTTGAATACTGAACTGCTCTATAGGGCCACTGAGGTAACATATCGCGACAAAGATGTAAACAGTAATTCAGTGATCGAACGTGAGTGAAAACATGCTTTACCGCTAACCCCGTGGAATTAAATTTTTTTAGTACTTTAATCATACAAACTTCATAATAATTATAGAGATTTACTGCAAATACTTCCTCGCTGTCTGTAACTGAGGTGAAAGGAACCATTTCATTTTCATAATATTGATCCACATCTTAAAAATTACTAGTTTTATAAGTAAAAAAACATAATATTCTACTTTTTACTTTATTACAAAAATATCTTCAAAAAGCCAAAAAATGTTAAAGCCGTCATATTTAATATGTCACAACATTACTAATTGATAAATTAAATCGAATTTCTATTTAATAAGTCGCAAAATGGTCAGTTAAAAGTGACAACGAAATTATTTATAAGACAATAAAACGAATTCATTTTTAAATTGCACTTAAATTGACTTTATAGTGAGCATATGTACCATATATTAGCTTGCTTTATTCTAGTTCTCTTATTATTTGATTAAATCACAGGATTTCTTTAAATAAAATCAAAATCTGAATATCAACTTCGGTAAAAATTTAATGCAAAACTTTACTTTTTGCATTTTTTTAGATGCTGCATTTCTTTTTAGAGATATTTTAAAGAACCTTTTGTGCATGTGATATTATTGTTATTATACTAATATTATAAAACTAAAATTGATGATGATCAAATTATTAGCAATGGTGAATATTTTATTAAGTAGAATTTCTGTTAAAAACCATTTCTTCGTGAAATTATTAATACAAATTTCAAGTGTATTAACAGTCAAGATTAAAATTAAAACCAAAATTAAAATTACTTACTTTGAAACTCTAACGACATCATATTTCCAATTCTGAGAAAATATGGAAGGCTTTTATTGCTTGGAATTTCCAAAGTCTGTACTTCAATTTCATCTAAAATTTTTTTGCTTATTTTTTATCATACAAAATAATTAGCCATAATTGTTACTAATAATCAGTTGATGAAATCATTTGTATAAGATAAAAATTTGACAACTGAAGTTCGACAATTTACACAATAACTTATTAAAGGAATTGATTTAATAAAATATGCTTAACATTTCAATGTTGGATTTCAGTTAAAAATAAATGAATTATAATGTTTAAAATTTACATTTAATAAATAGCTTGATAATTAAAAATACTTAAGAAATAAACACCTCTAACGCTGAGATACAAGATGTAAAATGCGGTTCCATTTTCTTCAGCACCTGGATAAAGAGCTGGAAGTGACGAAAAGTAATAATAACTACAACTGTTTGTTCTCCTCGCGAAAGTGACAGCATTGCAATTATTAAACTGACTGGTTAAGTCACAAGCAATTACACAACTTTCAACATTTGGAATTTCAATCGTTCGAAGAAACACAGCATCTGAAAAAACCTCTTTGCTTGTTTTTTGGAAATAATATCTTTTCCTATGTTGTTCTGAAGTAGAAAGATGAACAGAAGAGTTCAGAATACTTTCATCCATATCTGCTGATTCTGCGTCAAGAAGCAAATCCATATTTCCTGCAATTTAATGTGGATCTTTGTATTATTTGTAATCAAAAGACTAAACTTGAGACAGATTATAATGCAAATATATTAGTCTATAATTTTTTAGGCAATTTTTTTATTCAAATTAAAGATTAAACAAATATATACGGATTGCAGTTTAATGTTATTTAAATTACCTCCTTGGCATGCATAGATGAAAACAATGTCGAAAAGCATGTCACCCTCTGAATGTAAATCTGACTTTGACATGTTCATTACAAGGCAAGTTTGAGTTTCAAGAAAATAAAACACTGCATTGCATTCTTCATCAAAGGAGGCAATTAAACATAGTCGAATGCATCTGGCGTAAGAAATCCGTGCATGTGCTTCAGTAGTAAACTGTTCTATATTGCCACAAAATTTAGCTGATTCAAACAGACATGACAAATTTTCTTCTTCTACATAGCCACTGTATAGTAGAGCATCAGTTACCTAAAGAAATTGTTATTATTAAAACTGCAGCATAAATAGGCAGTCACTGAAATACATTTCTTACCAGTACTATGGAAAACAACATTAAGAGCGTTTTACAGAAGATTATCATTTTCTACCAACGCCAAATTTTGTTTTAAACCACTGTGCTTTTTATGGTTTCTACTGGAGGGAAATGTTAAAATATCAATAATTTCTCTATCATGACAATATATATTTATATTAACTGATTGTCGAGTATGTGTAAAAGTTTTTATTTTAATTTTTGTTTTTTGCAGAAATCTAAAAAATCCACGCTAATTTTAAAGAAAATATGCAATGCAACAATATTGAGCGTTTGGAAGAAATTTAAGAATGAAAAAGATGAGCTTATTGAGAGCTAATGAGTAATATTGAATGAACCTTGATACGCGATAGAAGCAAGCTTTTTATTGAATACACTCGTATATTTCGCATTGGCAACGAGTGTTGCATGCTGCAACTGTTTTGTATATGCATTTATTGCACTAACATTTTACAGAAAATTAGCACAAAATGTTCAGTGATAAATCAATAAGACAGATAAAATAGCAGGGAACACAAACAATTGAGAATCAAAATTATATTTTCTGTTTATTTCTTAAAGGCAATTCAAATTGATTAAATAATGTTCATGTAATTGTTAAGAAATGTGCAAATAAATAACATTATATGTACTTGATTACATTGTTATTTTTGATATTTAGCGAAAACTTTTTAAACTTAAAGAAAATTTGCATTAAAGTCTAATTAATGTTGAAATTCTAGTTAACGTAAAAAGCAATATTCAAAAGCAAATTTCAATTTTATGATAATTTTAAAATATCTACTTAAATATTATTTCATTTTTCGAAAAGTAAATTATCAGACGCAAATAATTGAGAAGAAACTGTTTGTTCAGAGAAGTTGATTTAAAATTTTAATTGTGCGCTACAAATTGACTGATCACCTAAAATACTTAAATTTACTACTATATCTCTTATTAATTATGAAATTAAAATTTCAATTATACTGTTGCATAAAATCAATATGAATATAAAGTATAAAGAATTAATGATTGTGTAACTGAAATTAATTTAAAGCTGAAAAAATGGAAATCAGGTAGTTAATCAAGATTAGAATCAACTATCATTATAATGTAGGCACATTTTGTTCTATTAGTATTGTAAATAAGATGTTCGTAATGGATAATCTATTTTGTAATTATTTTGGTTAATGCTAAAAGTAAACTTAAAGTTTGAATTTCAAGTATATATAATGAAAAACAATCATATGCATGTTAATTTTTAACCTACTTCATACTTTTTAAATATTTCACGCTATTTGCGCTTCAACATTAAAATTCCTAATAAATATCAAAGTTCAGTTATTTAATTTATTAAATTTTTAACATTGATATTCGTAGTTTTACTTAATTATTCAGAGTTGAAAGTGATTAATCCTATGATGGATTCTTGGGGTGGAGTTCTGGGGGTGCTTTGTATGTGCTGCATTCCATCAATTTTTATTTTTGTGATCTGAAGCTTTGTGACATCTCTTTTGACACAATATATCATGTTTTGAAAAAAACTTGCAGTATTTTAGGAATTTTTATTCGGTCTATAGAAGATCGTAAAGTTGAAATGTATATTTTTGGATTCTTGGGGTGGAATCCACCCTAAATCAGAAAACACGTGTGAAGACCCTGAACAACTTTGAATTTTTATGAAATTTGTTTCAGTAGATAGTACTCTGTCAATTGTATGTGTTTCATTCAAAAAATAAGTACTTTTATTAATTTTTAAGCCTTTTCGTAACCAAAAATGCAAAAAAATCAGCGTTAAAAAATCGTTTATTTTTGAGTTTTTTTCATTTGCCAGACTAATTTTTGTAATATTTCTCAAACAAATGATTGTTCTCAGTGCAATACGCTATTATACATTTTTTTAATCACAAATGAGGTTTCCAGTTATTTTTGGGGTCTCCAACGAGCACCTTTTTGTAAGACTTCTTTCAGGTTATTCATGCACATATGGGCAGGTGCTATAAAAGAAAATTATATTTCATATTGATGTACAAATCATAACAATGTGCTTAGGTTCAATATGTTGCACTGCGCGGGTGTAGCTGCATTACCTATCTGGTTCTTTGAACATCCAGATTGGAACGCCGGAAACTCGCAACGTAGAAGGCTTTTCCTGATAGATGACTCTTACTTTAGTGGCTTTTAATGGCTTTTAATATGACAAAACTTTTGTAGGCAGCATTCTTCTCAGACATGCTACCAGTCCGCCGCATACGCTTTCTTATAAAGTAAGGAAAGACATTGAATCTATGGGAGCAGCGACGACAATAAAGGGGCCAGGAGCGGGCTCGATCTAAAAAGCATTCCAAAAAGGCGTGCCTTTTGCGGCAGGAAGAAAAACTGAAAAGTCAGCACTTGTTGTAGCAAGTCTAAAACTCTATGTTGCAATGATCACTTCTACATCTTTTGTGAAAATTGCTTTGATAAATCTGCCGTGTCCAAATAAACGTGGATCAACAGATTTAAGACGTCAATTTTGTTGAATCTTTCACCAAGTAAAGACTTAAATTTATTTCAAATAATTAATATGTAATGCAGATGTATAAAATTAATTTAATAATATCTATTGCAATCGAAAGAAATGTGAAATGTCCATTTTATCCTCAACACGTGTCCATATGTCTGTGTATAAACTGAGAAAGTGGTCAGTAAAAGGTGCGCTCTTTGGAGCCGAAAATATTGCTAGAAACTCCACTTTTATTTCAAAAAATGTAAAATAGCTTACTGCACTGAAAGCTATCATTTATTTGGGAAATATTATAAAAATTACCCTGACATGTGGAAGAATCAAAACTCAACGATTTTTTAACGCTAATTTTGTTGCAGTTTTGGCCGCAGGACGGTTTAAAATTATTAAAATTAATTATTTTTTGATTTAGATATATAAAACAGACTTACTACTATCTACTGAAACAACTTTTATAAAAATTTAAAATTGTTCAGGATTTTTACACGTGTTTTTTCTAATGTAATATGGATTCCACCCTAAGAATCCAAAAACGTACATAGCGCCAACAGTGCATCAGAGGGTTAAATTATGTTTAGCAATGTTATTATACGCACAAACACACACACACACACACACATATACACACTGTCATGGATTTACTGTTCGAAAGTAAACATTTAATTCCATAGAAAGTATTAATTGATCGTCATGCACATAATAATATGTAGTGTGAAGATTAGTTAAAAAATCATCAATTAAGCTGAAAATGTGAATATAGAATTATAAAGATTTTTTTTATTAATAATAATTCAATGAAATAATGTTAATAAATTATCAATTATTCAATATTTCTGATTCCTGTATCTCAAAAAATGAAGTGAAAAATGACATTCGCATATTGTTAAGAAAAAAAACTGCAAACAAATTTTTTAAAATGTTGCTGAATTTATTTTAAAAAATTAGAACATTTTTTATCAGTTTAAGAGTTAGTAATAATCAGAAATTTTTGATGAGGTCTGTTAAATCGCCCTCTTCACAATATAATATTTCTCCGAGAAGAGAGTTAGCGGGTTTAATGAACTTTCTTCTGAACATATTGGTTTTTCCCAAAATAATGCATTTTTTATCCATGGTGAAAACAAAAGCTGTGCAAAGTAAACTGTATTGTTCAATGCGACATAGAGAAACGCACTGATCAATGCTTTGCGTATTTTCTATTACTTTTATTTTATACATTTGAGATGTGCAGTTATTCTTGTAAAACTCTACCACACAGATTTCTTTAGTTTCTTTAACATAAAATTTTAATAGTTCCGGATTGTCTGATCGTTCTTCAAAGCGATCTAAAATAATAACAATAATAATAATAGTAATAATAATGCATATTGCCTAATATTAAATTGCACTGACAGTTGCTTATGTTAGTTTTAAAAATTAATTAATCCACAAAAAAGTTAGTGCTTCAACATTCAAAACTTTTACCAAGGTGACAATAGCCGAGTTCAATATAAATATCATCATTGTTGAAGTTATACTCTTCGACACCAAGTCCACTAGCAATCACCGTGCACAATTTGCTAGATTTTGAATATAAAACTGCACGATAAGGCCACTTGGATAAAGATGCCCGACACAGTTCTAAACATTTGTTTGCGGACCGCACATTTGCATGCGTTCGCAGCGGAAATAAGCCATCAGAAGTGTATTTGCTGGTGATGCGTATGTTGCAGTTTTCAAAAAATGCTGGAATATTAACTTTCATTTTCAGATCATCAAAAATAAATTGATGACCAGGTGAAGTTGCATTCAGTTCCCTTTCAGTGATCTTTTTCAAATCACCTATCTCTACTTTGGTCTTGTTTGCTTAAAAATGTCCTTTTCGCATTACTCAAATCAATTAATTCGCACATTCTATTTCTTAAGGGTTAGCTTTTCTCATTTAAAAAACGTTTATACATTAAACTAAATTAAAATTTATTAAATTAATAAAATGATATCAATAATTTAGTAAAATAATGTTTCATTTATATTATTGCCAATTTATGAATTTATTTTGACATAAATTTATGTTTACATAAATGAAGTACAAAATTATTCATGGTAGTAAAATTGTGCGTGCTGAAAGTTGGAAAACTTACGGTTTAAAAGCAAAAAAGTTGTAAATTTTAAACAGTTTTAAAATATGACATCGATGAAGTTATAATGATTTTAAAAAAATGTTATTTTCAATTTTACTTACTTATAGGTAAAATGGTGTAAAATTTTTCAGGTTCATTGCCAGTAATAAGTGCATTTAAACTTTGTGTTTTTTCAGATGAACCAAAGCGCTTATATTCCAAATTATTTATCGCCACATCAAAGTTGGTTATAAAATACTTTTCTAAAACAATATTTCATTCTTAATATTATCAGTAAGTTCATCAGTAACCACAAATATACAATTATAGATAAATATGACAATCAATAAAAAATCATAAATAATACATGTAAAAAAACTATTTACCATCAAAACAAAAGTGTATATATATCAAATAATTGTCATTTTCGTCATAAGTTTCAGTTAAATTAGTGATATGAAGATTGTAAAGTGTACAATTTCCATTGTGCAAAACTGCATTGCATCTGCCTTTTATTCGACATGTGAAAATACATAAATCCAGTGCTAAGTATGGGATGGTATCAATATACTCTTCATTTGACAGATCTAATAAATTTTTTATTTCTATAATGCATGTTTCTTTCCATAATGTTGCTCTTATGAAGTCAATTTCAAATTCAGCTATTATGTCGAAAAAATTATCAGTATCCAACTTATAAGAATAGCCTAAAAATATTGAAAATTAAATTCATTAATTTAAATTTGCCATTTACAAGAAGCATTTTAAAAATAGAATTACAATACAAAATTACACTTATAGGTAAATTTCCAAAAAGTATTGTGTGGCATATAGGCATAATGTAGAATGCAAAAGTAAGAAATATTTCTTTTAAAAACTTTATGTTATAACTTTCTAAATAATTCATGATGCACTTACCATTTTCACATTTCTGTATAACAAAAGTTTTTTCATTAAGATTTTCAGAAACAGAAACACTGACAGTTGTCACTTTGTCTGAGTAGAACAAAACACAAGCAGCAACGTGATCTAATGAAGAAACTCTATTGCATCTATGCTCTGCCATTAATTCATTACAAAATTTAATGCAGTTTCCCAAAGACAAATCTGTCAACACTACAGAATCTAGCGGTTCTTCAAAAGGAACCACATTTAATAAACATGTCATATCTACATCTGGGAAATATATAGTGATACGGCTGCATTTAGTGATCTATAATAAAATTACAGACGAGATTGTTTTTTTGAAATTACTTACGTTTACCGAAATGTTGAATGAGACAATTAACCAGAAGATTATTGCTTTCATTTTATTTTTTTAATTGAAAATATCTAAATAAAATTGTAATTAAAACTAAAATAAGGTTTGTTTTAATTTCATTTATAAGACTAGGTGAAAATTTAATACACTAATTAGTGTGAAATGTCATGAAATTTCTGCGTCAACTCGCAATTAGCTCATTTATCAAGCTATTAAAAGTTTTTCAGCTATGCAGTAGCATTTTTCAAATATGTAAATACCGTATGAGCTGAAATAATAAAGAAAGATCCTCCTTCAGTTTATTTTTTAGCAAACAAGTTTTTTAAAAGTTAAAAGTTATATATTTTAGAATTATTATAATTATATTTCATTGCATATATGTTGAATTTAATTTTCTGTGTGCTTATTCAGTAAATAACTACTGCTACATTAGAAATTTCATAATTAATACTTTTAATCCTTTTCAAATAAATCCAAAAAGTAAGCAATAGGATATATTAATATTTAGAGTTTGTTAACATTAATTTTTAAGAAATTATCTGCATGCTAATTATTGATTAATGCTGTTGCCAACTGAAAAATCAAATGGTATTTTTACATATAATTCACTAATACATATATGGTGATAAATTAGACTTAATTTAATTTAATTACATAATTTAAATTCAAAACTGAAAGAAAAATTAAAATAAATGTGAAATTGTTTGCATTACTTTTATTTCTGTTGCAAAATGCAAATGTTCTGTGCACAACAGAAGCTTTAATTTTTCAAAATTTATATTTAGCAGCGTAAAAATTGATCAAAAATTAATTATAATGTATATATTAACAACTCTTTTACTATATGAACGAAAGCCAATTGGTTATCTGAACCATATAGCCAATTGACCAAAGCTACTACTTTTAAGGGTAATTACTCAAAACGTATGTTTTGAGACGCAGTACCCGAAAATTGAACAACTAACGCAGTGCAGTAATGATAACGCCTTTCTTCAGTGAATATTTATTCAATAAATAACCTACTCTTAGCAAAACAGAGATTTATATATAAAATCACTTCCGGGTCTGAATAGAGTGAACTGCTTGCAGCAACTGCCGTCGGCAATTTTCATAATCATATCTGCATAAACATATCTCCTGACGCGCATCGCTATTTATAGCTGTATTAGTTTTTACTCAACGGATTTGACCAGTTCTGGATGTGACAGTTATCTAAGTCGTCTCTTGTCACAGGTCCTTTTTCGAGATCACAGAGTAGGGTAGTTTGATTCATATTATTACTCCAGATTTTATGCCTTTACTTTTACTCCATTCTTCTTATTTTTGCTCTTCTATTCTAAATGAACATTTTACTCCTACCATAAGCATATCATAAGTTGATTAAATGACTTCTTTGAGGAATCAGTGCCACCAAATGATAAAACTGTAGATAGTCTTTTTAAAACTGCTGGAAATATAAAATATCAATAAACATTTACTTTCAACAGGAATATATATATATATAGAAGGCGCAAGATATTAATTTTTAACAAGCAATTATTTATTACTATCAACTTTAAATGAATGGAATGTTTACTGAAAATGGATAGAAATGTGAAAATACATAAACATACATCATTCACTTCTAAAACGGCTGAAATTCATCAGTTAAGCAGCCTGGTTTGCACACTAGTATTTCACCAAATACAGATTTTGGCAAAGTTCGATAGCTTAGTCGTCTGTGTGATTTTTTCAAAAGACGACATTTTCCATCTATAGCAAAATTTATTGCTGAACATTTATCGCTGTTATCATAATGGCGGCACCATGACAAGCATTCAGTAATATTAGTTACATTCATTATATAATTAATTGTTCTCCAATGATTCAGAAAATTTTTCTCATAAAATTCAACAAGGCATACTTCACCTTGACTCTTTATATAAAATGCTAATGCGTCTGGATTGTTAGCACGGTCAGATCTTCGATCTAAAAAGTGATTCTATAATTTTCTGAAATCTAAATTTAATAAAAATTTACGGCGCAACTTCCATGCTCATTATTATAATGTTTATTTAAATTTCAGAAAAATTCTTCTGTTTTCAATTATATAATTCTTAAACAAATTTTTTTCCAATATTATAAAACTAATAAATTGAATAAGTGTTTCTTTGCATACCAGTAAAACATGTTTGAAGTTCGACAAACTGCTCATCTGCTTCCAACGTGACATTCACAGACGTTCCGCTACTTTTCACATAGATATAGCAATATTTTTTCTCTGAAGAATAGTGGACAGCCCGATATGGCCATTCGCTGATAGCACGTCGACACTTATGCAAGCATGTATTCAATGAATTTACTCTTGAATAACTTTCATGAAGAGTGAGATTTTTTATACCTTTGGGGTCGACTTCTTTTATTTTGCATATTTCAAAGAACTCGTAAAGATTAGCCGTAAGAAAAGTACTTCTTGAACCAAAGTTTACAACATATTCCATCCATTCGGACATACTGCTGCCTAAAATGATTTAATATTGATCATTTTTTGAAATGTAAACATATTTAATTTATCTTAGATTGAAATACACTATTTTGAAGTTTAAACGTTATTTCTGCTTTTCAAATAAAATAAACCAACGCAAATGTAAAATTCTGTAATAATTCTTTTTTAAAATTACTTCTAAATTGCTCATAATCAAAAATATGATAGACTGTATACATATAATTAAATTAAAATCAAATACTATGTCCATATGTGTATTTTTGAAAGATGAACTACATAATTATCTAAATTTAGAAGTCATAATTAAGATGCAAATAATTTATTCTCATTAAATTTTTATTAACTGCTTCTTATTTTATTTATTTATCAAGATATATTTCTTATTGTTTGTCATTTTTAACATGAAATTAAATTGCATTACGCAAAGATTGTGTTTCAAAATCTTCCACTAGAATGCCGCGTTGCTCAGGAGTAATTTCGGTTGAACATTCAAAGTTAAAATTTGTCCCTTTAATTAATTCAATCGAGATAACTTCTATAGAAACTAAAACAATAACATAAATATAAAAAGCATATTGAAAAATATATTGTTCATTCTAAAATATTTTTAACCAAATTGAATTTATATATTAATTCTTATGAGTTTTAAAAAAATAATGAATTTTTATTTTATATAACAGTGCTATTTATTGTTAATTGCTATAATGGTAATGCGTACATTATTAATTGTTCGTCATTTTAAGTTTATGTTATTACTTTTAAAGTGATAAAACAGAAAATTTCTTACTATCCATGCATAAAATGACTGAATAAAATTTTGTTGAAGAACATTCAACACTAGTTCTTTGAAGTGTTGGAACATAATCGTGATACAAAATGCAATTTCCAGTTTCCAAGGAAAAAGACACTGCATTGCAGTGGACAAAAGCATACCACTGTTGACAAAAGAAAATACATGTGAACAAACTGCTGGAAGTAAGGTTTCGAAATGGGATAGCATTTTTAGCTTCCTTCAGTGAACGCTGTTCCAAATAACAGATCAAACTAACATCATGCAATATAACATGACTTTTTAAAGTATCAAAATTGCAACTTTTCTTTTTAATTTTTTCATTATCTAACAAATTCTTTTTCCCTAAAATATCATAAAAAATCTCACTGCTAATTATGTAAATTTGTAAAATAATTCCATTTAAAGTTGCATGAGCTGAATGATTTTTTTTTGAAATTATTAAATATAAAAATTGTGAAATTTATTTTTATATCATTTTAATTATTAATCTTCAAAGCTTTTATTTAAAAAATTATTAATATTTAAATCTCTTGGTAATGAATTGAAGATACTTTTAATGCTATTAACATAGGTATTATGCAAAATAAAATTAATTTAAATTTCTTTGAAATATTTATAACAAAGCTTTTGTTTATTTTAAACATTGCTGTAAATTTTTTAATATTTAATATTATTAGTAACGTTTTATTCATATTAATTATTTCATTCTTGAATGGATGGAGTGAATTATTAAAGCGTATTTGAAACTTAAATAAAAGATTTTTAAATAAATATATATTGTTATAAAAGTATACCATAAAAGATATAATTACCAAATGTACATTTATGTATAAAATAATACAAATAACGGAATTCTTCATCAGTGCTTTCAAAAGTGTCTTCTTGTTGTTTAATAAAATAGCACATTAGCTGTGATTTGGAAAAATATACTGTATTACAGAAACCGCTTTGGTTTTGCATATAGCATGCAACAATGCAGTCAGTAAGAGTGCTAACAGGAAGCTTTTCCAAAAGTGATGTTTCATTTTGTCTCAAATGATGGAGTTCTAACAAACATGAGAGATTCTCATCAGGAAAATGCGCTACAAAACTTGTCTGCTCAGATGTCTTCAAAAATAAAAACTTCATAAATACATTAAAACTATTACAGCTCAACTTACCGTAAAACAAAGACCAATGATCAGAATTACATACAACTGATATGAAATCATTTTTCAAACCTATAAAACTGTAACTACAACACTAAAAATATTGTCGCGCTTATATAGCATTGATTTGTATTTGCTTTGCATACCAAATAATTTGCCTAGCTCAACAGTTGGCTCAACCTTCAGAAAAGCAAAGAATTTATTAATATTTGACAATAAACTTCCAATTTATGAAAAGCTTCAAAAATAAATACCGTATGATAAATAAACCATAAAGATAATAAATTAAATTGCTTTTGTACTGCAGTTGAAGAATAATTAATAAGGCAAATATGATTTAAAAAGTATCTAAATTAGCAAAATATTAGTAAAATTTCATACACCCAGTTTATTGTTTTCTATAAGTAAAAGTTGGGTGAAATTTACGGATGTTTCAAATATATGGAATTTATAAATGGAATGTGAATTCAGCATTCATCATTTAAGTTTGTAATGCTGAAAAGTAAGATATCTGTAAATTAAATTTAAAAAATTTTTAAACATTAGTAGTTAAAATATAAAATATATCATTAATTTAGTTTTTATTAAAGAACTTTTTTTCTTCTGTTTAATATGTAAATTGAATACATTATAGCGAGTCATAGTAAAAAAAACATTTTTAAAAATATTTATTATTCACATTATTATAAATAACAAAAATGTTTCAGTACGGCAGCAGTTCATCAGTGAGCATTCCATATTTGCACATCAACAATTCAGCAAAAATGGAATCCTGCTGAAGATTTATATAATTAGAAAACGGCTCTTTTCTAAAAAGCGAGCATTCATTGTTTGTTCCAAAAGCTACAGCCAAGCAATCTTCAGTAGAGCGCTTAAATAAGCATTCTAACAGGCATTGCTTTAAGTTCGTAGTATTTGAAATTTTTCCAATTAATGACCACATTGATAATTCTCTGTTTTTGTAAAATTCAACAACGCAAACTTTGCTGAGTTCTTCAAAAAATATATTCAAAGGTTCTGGATTGTTAATTCTTTCAGATTCTCTATCTAAATAGAATAAATTGGAAAGTTTTTCATTAATTTTTGTTTCATTATTTTAAATTCATCATACTAAAGAATGCTAAAGCTAAAGGCATAAAACAATTAGCAAGAAATCAAAAATATTAAATATCACTAAAGTAATATCATTTAAAAATAATTTATCTTCTATATTTTTTGTCCATCAATGAAGTTCAATGTTGAAAGATTGTAAGTAATTACCTTTGAAACAATTATACAGTTTAATCATTTTCTGTTCTTCAGTTGATAATATGCTGTTACCATTTATATTTTTGGTGTAGAGTTCACAAATTTTCTTTTCTTCATAATAAACAACTGCACGAAATACCCAGTTTGATCCTGTACTAAGACAATGATGCATGCACACATTTAATGACAATACTGAATGTATTCTTGAATGAAGTTTAAACTCTTTTGCTTCTGAGAAATTCATCTGCAAAGCCTTGCATTGAATGTAAAAATGAAATATGTGTATTATTTCTTCATTATTTTCCGCTTCATTTGCATCATAATAATTATAAAAAGGAATCGAATCTAAAAATGCAAAGTGCCATTTTAAACTGACATAATTGAAAGAATTTCATTATTCATCTGATTTATCATCATTAATTTTTCTATAATAATGCATCTATGCACAGACGCGGTTAAAACTTAATATTATATTGACTTTGACATTTTATAATAACATTAAATCATTGCATAAAATAATAACTTTTTTTGTTTTGCCTTAGCACATCTTTACATATTGCATGAAAAATTGAAATGTTATTCTGTAAAACCAAATGTTAGCAACATTTATTTAAATTTATCTACCTTCGTCTGGTGCATTAAATGAAAGAGTGTGGATATTTCCATGGCTGTCAATCAGTTGAATAGTAGTTACACTTACTGCATCTATAAGTTAATATGATGAAGCAAATTTTAAATTATATTAAAATATAAAAAAGAAAATTATTTTACTTTACATAAAAGATGACTGAGAAAAAAATATAAATATTTGTTTAATGTTAATCGTTATTTTTATTTGAATGGCGTTTTTTTTCTTTTTCAAAAAATTACTTTTAAATATGCGCAATAAAAAAAACGTACCATCTATACAGCCAAGCATTAAGTAAAATTCATTGTATTCTTCCTGCGTTGATACGGAAATTCTGTTGTCAATTTCAGAATGGTAAAGTATGCAGATATTCTCTTCAGCCATAAAAACAATTGCATTACATGAATTTCTGATATGGCAGAAATATGCACACAACTCGTTATTCATTGAAAATTCTTGGCAAATAAAAGTTGAATTCATTGCAAGTGCTAACAACTGCTGTTCAAGATAGCAGTTTAACTTGAATAGAGGCAGATGTACCTTATCTACACTGTTCGACGTGGCATTTGTTGGGACAATATCATTTGATGCTTAAAAATGTACTTTTCAATTTCTTAAAAAAATTCACTAAAATTGTATTCTTTTATTTTAATTTTATAACAAATTAAAATCAAATATGAACATTAATATTTTTCAATTCTTATTTTGATTTAAGTCAGAAAAATATAGTTTTTGTTTATATATAGGAAACTTTTCAATAACTGGATAATGAATAATGAAACTACACTTTAAAACATTATTGATTTGTTTTCATAAAAATTAATTAAAACAGTCTGTTTATAATATTTATGTTCCTTTGCAATTTATTTTGGCTGCATTTTTTTTTAAGAAACTCAAGTTTCTGTTTATAGCCCAGTTGTTGAATTTCGTTTAAACATTTTTACCTAAATCACACTTATGAATGTAATAAAGAAAATTTTCATTATTTTCTGTTAAACCAGATCGTGCTTGTATCTCATATATTAAGTGATGGCAAACATTTCTCTCGTCTGCTGCATTATCAATGTAATACACTGAATTGCAAGAATTGTTTGCTTCGTTGCATTTTGCAATGCATTCACCCATTGTAGTTGTGAACATGCTGCTTAAAACTTCAGAATGACTGTCCAGTGGTTTGCTTTCCAATAAACAAAACATATTTTTTTCATAAAACTTGCTAGTAAATAACATTTGCTTCACATTCTAAATATTCATTATTCAGTCTAAAAGTAATAAAATTTAAATAATCATTTATTACTCACTTGAAAAATAGAAATAAAAATTAGCTTCTGAAAAATCTTTATCATTTTACGATGTCAGGTAAAATCTTAAAAAAGCACTTTGAATTTTTTTGAATGATAAATTTTATAGAAATTAAGCATGTAAAGAATGAAAAGAAAATATTGAACAGAATTTGAATCAATATTTTTTGATTTGAACTTTGAATGTTATTAATTATTAAATTAATGATAAAAGCTTATGAAATAATTTAATATATTCTGCTTTAATAATTCCTTCCTAAGTCATAGCAGAGCATAACATTATTTAATATGACAGCTTAATATTTTATTATTGTATTTTATAATTATACAGTCAGCATGAAATGCCAATCAAAAGAAAGTAAAGCAGTCGTATACACTGCACAACAGAACAGTATATTACGATACACTAAATTCTGATATTCACAATGTAGAACTTTAATTTTGAATAATTATTGAAGTGAAAGTATTATATTTTATAAGCTTTTATGAATTATAAGCTTTCTTATTAATCAGCCGCAAAATGAACAACAGAACACGCAAATTAAAAAACAGCGCAAATTACAATTAATCAAAAACTGTTGTGGATAATCAATAAAATAAACAAATATTTTATTAAGTCAGTGTGGGCATATTTAAGTAACTTTTAAATCTTAAAAATTGAGAAATCACTGATGCAATGTGCGTAATGACTGGCGTCTTACCTTGCTCAGTCTTTTAGTAATAGTTATCTCGTCAATTATTAATAGTTAAACTATTAAAGTGAAGTATAACCATTATATAATGACTGTAGTTTGCATTTACCACTTATTAAACATGAAAACTAAATTATTATTATTATTATTATTCAAAGCAAAGGTCAAAATTTTCCTTTATTTAAATATTTAATTTTATTCAACTTGTTGACTTTTCACATGCAATTAAGGATTTGATATTTTCAGTACAAAAGTTCTTTATTCTGTAAGAAAATATAAAAGTGTAGAAAATTACTTATATAAACATTAAACTGTTGCTAAGAATGAACAAATTGAAATTCAGTAATTAAATTAACGATGAAAATAACCAATATTTAAATACTTATAATTATATTTTTATAAATTAATTAGTTAATTATCTTCATTATCAAAAAGCTAAATGTTTAAGATTACTTATTAATAACTCAGAAAGGGCTCAGAAATACGTAGTCGTTTGGAAGCCAAAATAAATGACTAGAAACCCGATTTTGGTATCAAAATGTGCAGAATAACGTTCTGCACTGAGATCTATTATTGGTTTTAACAATTTTTCAAAATCTAGCCTACACGAAGAAAAAAAACTAAAAAGTAACGATTTTTTAACGTCAATTTTGTTGCATTTTTTGTCAATAAAAGGCTTTAAAATTATTAAAATTGAAAATATTTTAATACAATAATATACAGCATTACTCGTTCTAGCTATTGAAACAGATTTCATAAAAATTGAACATATTTTACGCTTTTTACACATGTTTTTCTAATGTAGGGTGTGCCACACCCCAAGAATCCAACAACGTACTATTCAATGTTACTACATACGATGTTCTATAGACCGAACGAAAATACCTGTAACATTGCAATTTTTTTCAAAATACGTCTTATTGTTTCAAAAGAGATGTCACAAAGGTTCAGACTATAAAAATGAAAATTGACAGAGTGCATCCAAAACAAAACCCCCTGGGGTGTGGTACACCCCAACAATCCAGCAAAGGGTTAATAAGGAATAAGCAGTTCTCTATAATTTGAAGTTATATATTTATTTATATATCACAAAAAAGTGATTGTACAAACAAAATGTAAGCTTCAAAGAAAAGAAACAAGTCAACTTCTTCTTGATCAGCATCCCTCTAGAAAGAATTTACATATCACTGTTTTATTCTTTCAAATCTTTAAAATGTTTTGCTCCAATAGATTTTAGTCCAGTTTCACTAGATGGAATTTATCTGCCTTCAACTTATGAACTAAAGTGCAATTATGATTCTGGGATAATTCTAACTCTCCTTTTATGATTTGTCTTCGCTGACAGGTTAATATCCAACAAAAAATAGCAACTGGAAATATCAGCAATTTTTATAGTAAAACAAAACATTCACTAATATTTCATAGGCTACTATTCATTTGGTAGATTTATTCCTATAAGATGTTTTTTTTAATTTCTATATTTAACTTACATATGTTTACATGATTAAATGTGTCTTTGTTTATATGCTTTTTATGTATTTTTTAATTGTATCTATAAATTTTGTGCAAAAATGGCTACTTATAAAAAGAAAAACAATAGTTTCAGTAGAGTTTTCATCACAAGTGGTAAACATTTTAAATGATGAGGCAATTTATAAATTCCTCTGCATTTATAAATTACGTATCTTTATAATGCTTGCAACTACAACAGACGCCGTCTACTATGTGAACTCTACGTAGCAGAACATAAGCATTAGAGAAGTGACGAAATCAACAAATCATTATTCATTAGCATATCACATAGAAGATAACCAAATTGAAGCAAAGGGCATTTCGCAGTGCAATCAAAACAAAATGTACTCTAAAACACTTCTGTTTCCTAATATGCCAGTTATACATTATAATTAAATAAGAAACAGCCGTTGTTGATATGCTTATTGTGATCCAATGTAAACAGTGCAATTCAGCCTATCCGATCGGTAATACGGGCGGTGCACCACACTTTTAATTCCTCGTTTGAAATTGCTACTTCAAATAAAATGTAATCAACTAACCTAAACACTGGCAGCCACAAATTGAACTACTGAGTGCTTAAATCAAACTCAAATGTTTTGGCTATACAGTCGAACTTGGTTAAGTGCACAAGATTTTGGCCTAACAAAATTCCCTGCAGTTAATTATACGGTAAAATAATAGATAAGTGCACAACTTGGTTAAGTGCATCATTTTGCTGAGGTCCACGGGATTTACTGTTCGCAGTATGTAGTCCGTAAGTGTACAATAGGCGCGTTCCCTGCCACTTTGCGTTTATCATCAGCCATAACAACTATTGATACTCAGCAACATTTATTGTTCCCTATATCAGAATAAGCACGCCTATCACAGGCAAACTTAGCTAGCCCAAAGTAAAAACAACTCCTGCTTTTCCGGGAAGTTACTCACACGAAAGCTGTTGCAGCTCTGGCAACAATTCAGTCATATTTTTACGAAAACAGCATAAATCAGACAAACCTAGACCGAAATGAAAAGCAGTTAGCGGGGCTGGTGCTACAAAATATAATGCATACCTACATTTTTGGCTATTTTACTTAAAATAAATGGACATTTTTTTGCATGAAACCTGTTTGTACATGTGAAGTTATTGCTCCTTTCAGTTACTCTGCATAATTCCCAACTTTGGATAATTGCACGGAAATTTTTGCAAAATTCCATGTGCACTTAATCAAGTTCGACTGTTTATGTAATAAGGATGAATCCACTATTATAAGTAAATGAAAAATAATCTAATTGTTACATATTTTAGGCTTATACCTGCACGTCATTATGAGTTACGGTAACATTGGATGTAACATTGTCGTAAAAGTTGCATAACTGAAGCCCAAGAAAGTTGATCAAGACGTTAATCATTTCAATTGTCAGTCATATCTGCTTAAGATCACTGGTTGAATGTGGTTTTGAATTCACAAAACAGAACAGGAATTTCTGTATTGATTTCAACATTGATGGACAACGTAAATGTACTTGAAATTTTCTTTTGGCTCAACTAGACACATTCCCACGATTAAATACTTACAGTGCATTAAGTCGAGCACAAAAGTATTTAGAAGCATCCTTACACTTTATAATGCGCAATAATTGTCATAGAATAGCCTACCATGTGACTGAATTTTAGTTTAAAATTTTCAGTTTGAGATAGGAAAATAAAGTTTTTTCCTAACTTTCATATATAAGTTAAAAAATAATATTAATGTACCTTTCCATCATAAACTGTCATGCAAATTGATTGTGCATTAAATTTCAATAAAGTAATGCTTAATGCAATAAAATTTTCTTTTCTGTAAAAGCTAGCATACGCGAGTTCGAAAACCGTTTACTATTCTAACCATCACCACCGAACAAAGCATAGAATATCAAAACCGTTTAAATGTTTGCATAAATGCATAAAGAACCCATACATCTTTAAATAAGACCATGTCACAGGAAGTCATGAACTCTGTCATAGAAAACATTTCATTTTTCTTTCATATTAATTTCCTTTTGCTCTTCACTGCGCTTTTTCTCACCAGCCATGGCATTGTTTACGATACGTCTAGTATCTCCTTCAATGTGCTCTTTCTTATGTTGGTGTTGTTCAAGTTTAGTGCGATGTTTTCCAGAGCCACCAACACTGTCCACCTCACGATCAAAATCAGCCTCGCCACTTTCAAATTCTTCTGCAAGTTTTTCAGCGTTAGACATAATTTTCCTAGAATAATTAATTCATATTCGAAGTATTTTACAGTTAAACAGATAAAGTTGCTCGATGCAGATTGTGTATCTCGATTTAAAACAAGTGACAACAAATATGCTCACAGTACAAAACATTCTGAGACGGTCAATCGCAAAACGATTGAATCTATATGACAACCAGTAAACAAAATTACAATTCGCTAGGTATTGCAATTAGATGGCAAAATTTTTGCAGCTACAGATATAAATACAATAAAAAAAATTAATTTAGAATAAATTATGTAAAATATAAAATTTGACAGAACTGTGATAACCATTAAATTTTTAAGAAACCATTTAAATTCATTGAATTATAAGACAAAGCGATTCTTTAGCAAAATTATTAATTTAGTTTTAAATTTAGTAACCATTCATGGAATTCAACAGCAAAATTTCAGTTTAGTAGACATAATAAAAATCACTAAGTAAAATAAAAGATTAAAAGAGATGAATGCATGCTTTAATGGTAAGAAATAAGATTTTAATAAAAATATTAAAGAGGAAAATTATTTCGCTTCAAAGCCGCAGTAATATCTTTTAACATAACTACAGATGCACTGTTAGTATAATAAGGTATAATTCTTAAGATACAGTATAATTAAGTCAAATGATAAAATGATATAAAAGTAACTTAAAATAAATTAAGTACTTATATGCCGAAAAACATTCAGAATATAAAATGAAAGTAATGTTTTCATACTATTTTTTGATTTTACAATAACAAATAGCACAAAGTCATAATTGTTGGTAATCAAATACGTTTTTTTAAATATATTAATATTTCTTTTATGCAAAATCAATATGTGAAAAATATTAAATGCCTAAAAAACGATTCGAATACTTTATTCAGAACAATTTTTTCGTTATCAGTTTCCAATAAATTTTCAACTCTAATCAATAATTACAACTGTCAGTTTAAAATTTTGGAAATTACTTCTCTTTTCATATTTTTATTTGTACATTTTAATATTGAAAAACATAAACGGTTTTGTTTAAATCAGTAGTAAAAATATCATAATTTAAATGAGATCATTTCATTGAGATCATTTCAACATGCCACAAAAACGCTAATGTAAAAAATAATGGCAGATTTGAACTTGAGGGAGAAATACTATCAAACTAGTGACTGGTGATTTTTGGTGTGTATTTGAATGATTTTTCTCATATACGTTCTTATTGATTTGAGTTGACTCCGATTATTCTTAACTATGATGTGCGCATTAGTATCGTATGTTTGTTTTTTCGAGTAAATTCTTTCCGTTTTACTGTTGACCATTGAGCATAGAAATAAATTATTGATTTCTGTAACTTGTCAAACCGCGAACGGTACGCTTACACGACCATTTTATATCAGAAATTATTTGGCATATTGTCATATCATATCATATATTATTTTCCGCTCCAGAAAATTTAAAATTCATATATTCTGATTTTACGTAAGGTTTACTGTTTACAGATGGAAAATTTTCAATTATCATATTTTGAAGAAGAGCAGAATCAAAAATAATGTCTTATATTTAAAAAATTTTCTCCAATGAACTCTGTCCATCACTGTTTATACGTGTGAGGTATGTTGCCATTTAAATAATGATGAATAAGCTATATTATCAATTAGCAGATTACGGTAATCTGATGATTTTCAAGACAGTGGGACAGTACATTATTGAGTTTTGCAGACTGCCTTTGAGCCTAGTAGTCTGTAATAATAGGAGACATCACAGTTTCCATAATTTTTTTTTCTGTTTTCACATCTTTTAACTATTCGAAAGATGCTTTTGTCTGCTTTATCCATCCTCTACTAAATACGTTTGGTTGAATAATATTCAATGCAAATTTCACATAATTTATAAATTATTTGCAAGCATGCAGTTTTGTACTTTTATTTTTTTGCAAAACTTTTCTATAATTTGAAGTTATTATAATAAGATTTTTGTTTGCCTTCATCTCCAGTTTGATCAGCGATTGCAAAACTGCAGAATTTTTCATTGATTTTCTGTTTGCTTATATTCTAGGACATGTCAATTGCTGAAAACCTTGCTTACCAGTTTGCACATGGATTGTTAGATTTTGATCGTGACATCAAAGGCACTGGTGGTTCTGGTAAAAATCGTTCAAAATTAGAGCAGTTCGAACACAAAAGATTGAACATCGAAAGTGACACCCGACGAATTATTAATCAACTTTTACAAGGAATAAGCAAACAACACGCTGAACATCGACCTCGTCGTTTGCGCATGAATTCAAAGTAATCGCTAAATTTGCATTTAATATTATCATATTATTTTCTATATTGCATGGTTTTTATTTCAACGTCTCTGTGTAACGTTAAGTAATAATAAACTGTGGTGGTGAATGCATCAATCTGAAAATTGTAGTTATTTTATATGGTGCATCTATTTCTGTTGATGATCATCATTCTTTTTTTTCATTTTTTCAAATGATATTATTTTTGGATATTAATAAATTATATTGTTCACGACGCAGTGTGATATCATTTGTTTGAATGCAGCCTAAAAATTTATCAAAACGGTTCTTGAATTGCAGAATTGCTAAAGATGTTTTTTCTTGAAATGCAATTGAAGGAAAAGCAATGCTGCAATAACAATGCATTTGAATAGCAATGGACAGAAAGTTGCTCGAGATGTACAATTGCAATACGCATTCACCGCATTGCCAAGTGTGTAATGACGATTGAAAAAGCAGAATTTGCGCAGAATGTTTCAAAATTGAAGCATAATTTCAAAAGCTCTTGAATTCTTTGAATTTGATTAAATTGATTTAAAATTTTGTGCCAATGTACACAAATTGACAATTGATGGCAATTTTTTGTGAATGATAAAGGGAGAAATTTCAGTTAAAATTGAATTGTTAAGCTTACTTTAGCAAATACTTCATAATTAGAATGGTTTTTCAAGCATATCAATTGTGAATTGTGCAAGAAACAAGTTGTTCACAAATTTATTCTGCTATTTCTTAAAATTTTCATTCATTTCACAAAATGCATTTGCGTACACCACTTTTTGTTCAGGTAAAATGTTTTAAATTCGGAAAAATTTTTCTGATGACAGTTTTTTTTTCAAAATTTTTGTTTGAATAAAACAAAATAATTACAAATTAAATAACATTGTTAATTAATGGGAAAGAGGATATATTTTGAAATAGCATTTTCAGTTAAGCATTGTTTTGGCGTTGAAGTTGGCAATTAGCCACAGAATTGAAAGAAACCGTTTCTCCGGAAAAACAATGCTAATTACCGGTGGCGCGCAGGGTATAGGCCGTGAAGTGGCGCTGCGGGCCGCCAAAGAGGGGGCCAAAGTAGCCATAGCCGATTGGTTGGTCAACGAAGGCGAACAAATCTGTGCCCAAATACGTGAATCAGGTGGCCAGGCGATTTTTATTTTAGCAGATGTGTCTTCAACAAGATACTGCAATCGGATGATCGATGCAATTTTGAAAGCCTACCGTACTCTGGACTATGCGGTGAATGGGGCGACAGTTTTGGATGCCGTCTATTCTGGCATACCGTATGATGTGAATACGCAGAGGGATTTTCTTGGCCATCCAATTCACAACTGTACGGATATTTATTGGAAAAATGTAATTGCTGTTAATGTCAACGGTCTGTTTAAATCGATGAGAGCCGAACTGAATCAGATGTTGTTGAATCAACAAAACACTCAAACGGCAATTGTGAACATTGGTTCTGTAACAACAAATTTACTATTCAGTCCAGCTTACATGGCAAGTCAATACGCTTTGATTGGTCTAACAAAAAGTGCTGTGTTAGATTATGCTGATTATGGAATTCGCATTTACGCTTTAAATGTAGAACATTATGAATCAATAATTGCTCGTCTTTACCAATATCCTGAAACGGTCACTTCTACCAGATCAACCTGTAGCACAGTCGATTATGCGGAAATTGTTCTTCATCTGCTTTCAGACCACGCTAGTTCTCTCCCCAGTGGAGTTTACGCAGCAGATGAAAACTGCACACTAATTTTATGACAAAAAACATTGAGTAGATGAGTACATGTTCTCTTATAAATTGATAATTTTTCAACAGATTCTTTTTAAATTTGCTTTTAATTATTAGAATGAAAAGATAATGCGCACTATTTTGATCTATTTGAACAAACTAAAAATAAGCAAAAGTGCTCTTCAAAATGCATGGAAACAAGCATCAGAGTTCAATCAAACAAACTTGCATTCTTTTGAAACAATAAAATGAGCACAAAAATCACGAAATAGCTGCACTATTCTTCAAAAAAGATATCAAATCAATTTTACATGGTTGCCCATAAAAATTAGAAGCGTCAAAGAAAAATGCAAACTTGCTAGGAAAGGGATTTTCCAACGCTGCCTATAACAAAAAATTTAGCTTGAAAATTATTAATAAGGAGTTAGTAAGCATTACGTCAATCACTGTTGAAGATGCTGTTCCAGCTAGAACTGAACTTAGGGCTGGCAGGCGCACAGTTAAGTTGCTAAAATGTACAATGAAATAAAATGAAATGGAATTCGCACACGTAAAACTAATTAAGCCGAATCTGAATCATACATTAAGTCTTCTTTAGCAATCTTCACATCCGATTTATCCATTACTCTTGCTTTTACTTTGTCACACATAGCCAAAAATTCATCAGTATCCTCTGGATGACGTTTGAAATCAAGCATTCGGTCATGCTTCATTTCAAAAAGCAGTTTAGCTGAAAATAAAAAAAAACGCATGAACAATAATGAACAACATTAAATCAAAAAAGACTTACCACAAATGATCACGAAGCACTTCTTGACAGATCTGAACTGCTTATTATTAACTAAATTTATAATGTCCCGATCAACATCAGCATTCTAAAAAAAATAAGTCACTACAAAAGCTAATGCAATACTCGTTTAAGAAAATGCAAAGGTACACTGGTCACTATAAACAAGTTAATTCATTAAAAATATTTATAAATTTTCTGATTATCTTTATGTCATCAGTGTCCACAAATTCATTACAGCACAATAAAAGTTTATTAAATGTTGAAAATTTCGTTATATAAATAACTATTAGCAATACAGTCAAATCTAATTACATAAAATCACTTCTCATAGAATTATCATCGTTACATATAAATTAAGCAAAACAAGAAGCATCTGAAATTCAAATGCTACATAAAAATAAAATTTAGGAACTCAAAAAATATACATAAATGAGATATGTTTACCTTCCCATTGTCATCCAAATGCAATGCTTTTGTAGGAACTTCAAAATTTCTAAAAATGAAAAGTATTGAATATAAATGAAATTCTAACATTTCATAAACCAACAACAGTTCCAGCATTCAAACAAAATCATGCAAAAGCTGAATTAACGGAAACACTACTGTGTAGAGATAAACATTAAAAAATTATCCCGCTTAAAATAGTCAGAAGTGCATAATAATGAAATCACATGAAAAAAAAAACAAAATAATTCGTCAAAGATTGTCTTGTCTATAATAATAGCCAAAAGCGTATAATAAAAACTCTCGAATACGAAATACATTTATAGTTACGTTAATATCATTCATTTTGTAAATGAATGAGATTGTATATAATAATCATATAAAAAATAATTTAATTATAAAAACTGAAAAATAAAAAAATCACTTACTTATCTTCATCGGATGAGAAGCAATTCATGGAATAAAAAGAATACACACCCATTGATGTACAGCACAGATAGCTCACTTTGGAAACAGAGCACATATGATGCAAATGCAACGAGAACTTAAAATTTCCATTTGCATCAACGAGCAAATCGTAACCTTCCAGTAAAGTTTCGTTCAATGATTGAATTGATTCTACTTTAACTTCAACAGAAGGGTTAAACTGCTGACAAACTTCTCTTGACGCTTCAGAACGCTAAAATGAATAATTTCCAATGAAAGATTTACCGTTTCAACTAATTTCAATAAAACTAAAAATCAATATTAAGTTATACCAACATTCCAATTGAATTTTTTTTAATAAGCAAACTTGTACGCTCATCATTCACGACAGTATCATCGACAAGAGTTAGTTGCTTTATACCAGAAAGAATTAAATTTTTCGCCATTTCAGCGCCGATGTCGTGAACTCCACAAAGTATTACAGAAAAACCTCTAATTCTAAAACATATATTTATATAATTGATTTTACGTTAAAAAATTTCTTTGACAAAAATTTACTTCATCTGGCCATTAACTCCCCACAGTCGCATTTGTCGATCGTAAACTTTCGCTTCATCTTCAGTCAGACTCTTTGGTTTCTCAACAATTTCCATCTATTAAATAAAACTAAACAAAATAATTATATAAAACAGATTGAAAACCAAAACTATAAAAAAAGCCAAACAAAACCAAAATCAAACTCACAAATACAGTATCTTAATGAATGTTAAGTAAAGTAATGTATAATAATGGAAAAAAAACAGCCGCCTCTAAAGAAAACTACTTTTAAAATTGTTCATTATAAAAACTTAACAGCACTGAATAAATAAGTTAAACACAAAACGTAATCCGAATTACAGCAAGCTTTATTATGATTAAACATATTTACTTTATTTTGCATAATTTGTGTAAATTGATTTATTTTCTTTTTTACATATAATTTGTAGGTTCTTAATATTTATTACATTTTAAAATATTATCTAAACTAGATATTGCATATTACAATAGTATTTCACATATTTTATTACTGAATATTACAATTTTTGTATTCCCTAAAATTTCATTTCTTGCAATTTCCATTCAAAATAATCTTAATTTTATAAAGTATTTCAAAGAATTAAAATAATGAAAAATTATCCGGATTGTAAATCTAATAAGGTTAATTTTACAGCATTGTTTTATAAAAATGTAAAAATATTTTGTTTGCTTGATTGCATTACTACTTTAAAAATATTCATATGCTTTATTAATTATATAACAAATATTTTTGGTGAAATATTTGCATTTTATACTCTAATTATTATTAATCAGTTCAATAAAGAAGTCTTGTAAATACAGTATGATTTTACATTAAATTGATGATTATGTTCATTTATGGATGACGTTGAGTATTGCATTGATACCTTAGTTTAGTTAAGCCATCCTCAAATACGCACATCAGAACTGGAAGGTGTCCTTTGATTTTTGCAAGGTATGCTGGTAACACGCTATAACTTATATTTATTCGTTCTTCTTGATTTATAAATTCTTCATTTATTTATAGTTGTCTTTATTTCTATTAATTTTTGGTACTTATCCTTATTTTTGTATTTACGTTTTAATTTTATTATTTTTTTTATCAAATTATCCATTTTATTTTGAAAACCTTCAGTGTTGTTAATTTTTCATTGTTAAACCGGTTGGTGTTCAACGATTGCATGTTTAATTTCAATGTTTAGTTGGATCTGAATAATTCTGTGTTTTTTTTTAGCATTCATCATGAAAAGTATTTCTTTATTGATCGTGTTTTTATGTTCAATCAGTTTGCTGCATGGTTCTGAAAGTGAATCTTCAAAAAGTGAAAAGGTAAGGTGGAAATCTATGAAAATTAGCTGTATGCTCTTTTTAAACTTAAATATGTGTTATTTATCCTTTATGAAATGTTTTTTGCGATGTTGAGAATTCTTGGTAGTGTGTTCAATGCTTTTATCCAATTTATTTACATATATATAGATAAATGCCATAGTATTTTATATTTCTATGCTGCGATTTGTAGTTTGAACAATAATAGTTAAGGTTCTTTTTAGAGGTTGTAAGTTCTTTGAAAAATTTTGGCATTTGTTTTTAGGCATATATTTATCAGGTTTTAAGACTTTTTATTTCATTCTTGGCTCTGAATGTTGCATTTGAGCAGTTAAATCAACAATTGAATTTTACGGTTGTTAACTGTGTGTGTTTATATTGCTATATGCTTGTGAAATTTGAGTTTGTTTGAATGAATTTGATGAAAACAGTTCATTTGTAGTACTCATTGAACTTTTATTCGAAAAACTGTTAATTTAGGTCGTTACAGTTTCCTATGAGACTCCTGCTTCGCCTCCCGGTGCGTACTTTGCTGATCCATTCAAACATACAAATACTATTGGAAAGAAGTATGCTTTTAAATTTATTTTGTTGTTTTTCAAGTTGTTTTAAAGCTCTACATAGATATAATAGATGAATAATTTTATTTTATTTATTATTTCCAGACACATTTTCGAACGCATTTTTACAATTCTTTATTCGTTACTTTTGTACTGTAATGATTATCAAGTTCGAGTTGCTCTATTTTTAATATTTGAGAACCGTTTTGCAATTTTTCTGTGAAAAGTAAAAAGTAATTATGCTTTTTTTAATACCTACTTTGTATGAAAAATAATTAAGTTCTTAACAATATTTAATTTTTGATTATTGATGTTTTGAGTTAATGTTTAATAAATTAATTGGCTTTGTAATAAATGAATGCTTGAACATAGAATTAATTCTAGTTCAGTTCTGTATGACATTTTATTATTCAATTTATTTAGATGGATTTTGTCTATGGCAAAAAAGGAAGGAGTTGATGAAGATATTGCAAGATATGACGGTATACAAGTTTATATTGTTGTTTATATAAGTTTATGCTAAATTCTTTAGGAGAATGGGCTATTGGAGAATGGAATGAACCTTTATTGAAATATGATTACGGATTAATTGTTAAAGTAAATTTGTTAAATTACTTTGTTGAACTTATTTTGCATGACTGTGAACTTTGTATTTTAGAAAAAAGCGCGTCATCATGCAATTTCTTCAAAATTGGACCGTATATTTCACTTTTCTAGCAAGAAGCCACTTATTGTTCAGTAAATGTTAATTTTTGCATTTTTTTCTACTGTAGTTTCTATTTTTTTTCCTTTTTTATCAAAAGGTATGATGTCAAATTTCAAGAAGGTCAAGAATGTGGTGGTGCTTACATTAAATTACTTACTCATTTGCCTACCTTGAAATTAGTAAGTTATTTATTTAATAATATACCTTTGAAAATTTTCATCTGTATTTTTAGACTGAATTTGTCGACAAAACGCCTTACGTGATAATGTTTGGGCCAGATAAATGTGGCTTAAATGCCAAAGTGCATTTTATTATTCGTTATAAAAATCCATTTTCAGAAGAATATGCAGTATTATAGCACATGATTAACTTATTCTTTATAATAAAATTCTGTTAAATATAGGAACATACGGCTCCGCAAAGCACTCAACCAATTGAAAGTTACTTTACCGATCGAAAAACGCATCTTTACACCCTTGGTACTAATACAGTTAGTTATAACGATATTTTTGAATTTATCGGAAATTATTTCAGTGTTGAATCCGGATGACTCATATATTATTTATGTTGATCAGAAAGAAATTGTGCGTGGCAATTTGAAGACTAGCCTGGAGTATAATTTGAATATCCTTATTTATAAATGTTTGTTGTTTAATTGCGCAATTCTAGACCTAGCATAATTCCACCCGAAGAAATTGATGATCCGAATGATAGAAAACCAGAAGATTGGGACGAAAGAGAAGAGTTAATGAAAATTATTTGCAGGAAAATTGTTATTTTTACTTCTGTCTGATTTCAGGATACCAGATCCAAAGGCAGTAAAACCAGATGATTGGTAGGTTTCAGTTTGTGAGATGAATTATTATTATTTTATAATGATTTTTAAGGGATGAGAATGCTCCGGAGTATATTGAAGACGATAATGCGGAGAAACCAGCAGGTTGGCTAGATGATGAGTCAGAATACATTCCTGATGATAAAGCAGAAAAACCTTCGGATTGGTTTGTGAATGAAATTTAAAGATTTCTTTGTAAATAACGAGGATTTAAATTTTAGGGATGAAGAAGTGGACGGAACTTACGAAGCACCTTTAATCAGTAATTGTACGTTAAAACATAGTTCAAGTTTATAAATTATTTTATTGCTAGAAAATCCAAAATGTGCGTCTGCACCTGGTTGTGGTGAATGGAAACGTCCTACAAAAAGGAATCCGGCATACAAAGGAAAATGGTTACCACCCATGATAAAAAATCCTGCATACAAAGTATATTTGTGTTATGTTTATTACGTTTACAGTTAGTTGAATGCATTTGATTTTTAGGGTAAATGGAAGCCCCGTCAAATACCGAATCCGGATTATTTTGATGTTGAGAATATATTTTCTACACTGGAACCAATTGTATGTTTAGATAACAACTGAAAATATATTATTTTTGTTATTTATTTAAATTTTAAGGCGGCAATTGGTATTGAATTATGGACCATGAGCGATGGCATTTTCTTCGATAATTTTTTGATCACTGATAAAAAGGAAATGGCAGATAATTTTGCTTCAAAAACATGGGCTGCAAAAGCCTCGGTCGAAGGAAGCTCATCGAGTGTTAGCGCTACATGGACTATCAAATTATTTGTAGCATAATTTAATTTACTAATATATCATAATTTTATAGAAACAGTCAGTTCTTGAGAGTTTGGTTGAAGCTGCAAATGCAAGACCTTGGCTTTGGGCAGTTTATTTCGTGATGACTTTGATTCCTGTTGTTTTGGTGTGCATATATTGTTTTGGTTCGTCGAAGGTTCGACTGATGATTTGGAAGATAAATTATTATTATTCTTAAAATATGAATTTTTTTATTAATCTTAGAAGGATGTGGGGATGCAAAAGAAATTTGATGTTCCAGTTAGTGATGATGAAGGCAGTGAAGAAGGTGATAATGACGTGAAATACGCTGCAAAACAGAATTTTCAGAATGCAGAAGTAAGTGAGAAAAAAATGTTCATGATGTGTGATAATGACATAATTGTAATCATGACAAATTTTAGGATGCTGGTGAATTTTCAAAAGAAGAACGGAGTGATAGCGATAATGACAGCGATGATCATGTATGCATGCATGCGTGCATTTATTAATTTATAATTTTTTTCTGATATACCGTTGATTAATTAATTGGTATGTTTATTTATTTGCAGTCTCCAGTCCGTATGGGAAAAAGTGATCAAAACGAACGTTCTCCTCGTCGACGAGTTCGTCGTGAAAATTAAACATTGCTTCACTTTATTTGATGTACCATAGTTGCCTTGTTATTTATTCCTTGTTAGATGTCGTCAGCCGTTAGATAAGAAGAAGCTACTTGGCATTTTAGTTGCACATTTTGAAGCACTTTTGACAGCTTTGGGTTTCCAATAGTTATTATGCATGATTGAAATGTGTTCGTTCTTCTTTTTATTAATATATAAATTTTACAATTCTTGCGTTTTTGATTGTTGTCCTTATAGTGCAGCGATATTGTGATTGTTCCATTTTGGCGGGCATTTCGTTTTTGGGCGGATGCTTTTGCTTATTTTGTATCCTTAAAGTCAAGTTGCTTGAATTTAAATTGCTTGATTTTTGTTCATAATTATATTTTTGAAATAAATGTCAAAAAAAAATCGTTTCACATTTTAAACAATTCTGATTTATGTTTGCGTTTCAAACAATTGCAATAACTTTTGGTTGCTAATTTGACGTTGATGAATTTGCTTAAGATATGAGATTTTGATTAAATGAAAACATAATTTACTTTAAAGAAAAAAATAATAATAACTGCAACAGCACGCAATACAAACTTGGATGTTATCAAAGATGAAGTTGTAAAAAAAAACTTAGGAAGACAATAAGATTACTCCTCAGATTGCAGAGTAGTTAGAGCTGTTTTTTCTAGAGAGTCCACAAAAGCATCGGTTAAGCTTTGCTTTGCAGTAGCATAATTCTCATTGGATGACAGTCGTCTGATTAAATTCTCTTCATCCAGCGTTTGCATACTGGGCAGTGGATCGCCGGGTTTTACCGACGGAAGTCGGAATGCTTCACGTCTTTTTGGGCCAGTCGATTTGCGAAAGTTCGCCTTTTCATCTTCTTTAATGTGGCAACCGATGGCAGCTAGAAATGCTTTTCGAAATTTGCTATTCATGAAACAATAAGTAATTGGATTGGTACAAGTGCTCAAATAAGCCATTATAAGAAATGTAACGTAACAGCTTGCATCGAACAACGCTGGCCGAATTATCACTACCAGATAGAAGGTGTAGAACGGCATCCAACAGATGAAAAACTCTACCACAATAGCAGCTAACATTTTTATTACACGTTTTTTTGTTTGCAAACTTTTTTCGATGTGGGTGCTTCGTAGAAAAGCTCCACTTAAGCGTGCTCGACTACGATTCGATTGAATGGCTGATTCCCCATTGGCCCCATTGGACCCATTGGATCCAACCCCGGCAGTTGGTTCAGTTTTAGGTCGGTTGTGAAAGAAAAAGCCACTGCAGGTGGTAAGCTTGAAAGTAGCCCAACCATTTTTTGATGTTCTTTTTTCATCTGGTTCATCGATAAGCTGATCAGTGGTATCTAGCGAACTTTGCCGCGTACCCGATTTGCTGTTCAACAATGAAGGCTCTACAACAATCAAATGAGAATAAATTAGAAAAGTAAATATTACATACTTCAGAAAAAGAAAATTTTATCTTTCCTTCTTAAAGATGCTGTGAATAAGATTATTAAATATGAACAACAAATATATATATTCACTTAATGAGCATCATGTTATACTACTATGTGTTATTGTGTAAATGCCAATCTAGCGGTATCAATTGGAGCCATCTCTTGATTGCAGAGATTTAATGCAAATATCTTACACTCTTGTAATGAAAAATATTCTATTCATTATGCAAAGAGCATTATGTTCATTGATTTCATTCCAGGTTTTTACATATTGATTAAAATCAAAGGTCATTTTACTTAATAAAATTATTATTGAAAAATTTGCATAAAAACCAAAAGAAAAAAGTTTCTAGAAAAATTTATTCATTTAAAGCAGAAAAAATAAATTTAATTAGATTACCTCAAACTGCAGCCATATTTTATTACATTTTAAATAGTTTCTTTACTTTAAACAAAAATTTGTAAAAGTTGTTTTTTGATCATATTTTTTTTATGAAACAGTCTAACTTCATATATAGAGACACAATGAACAATTTTATAATAAGCATAGGCTGAATCAATCTTAAAGTAAGTACCAAAGTTAAGATGCGATAAAATTGTTTTTCAACCACAATTTTCGCTTTTATAGATAACAAAAATAGATCGTCAGATTTGCTATGCTAACGTTTGAAAAGAAGTTGATGGTTGAATAAAGCAAACAGATTGAATGCAATACACCAGTGTGTATGAATGAATTGCAGTTCTCATGATTGGGGCTATACAGATTTATAAATAAATATAGAGAAAAAACATCAATAACTTTTTTCTCCTTTTTCTATAATTCGTTCATCGAATATTTATATATGTCCTGCACTGACAATGACATTTCTGTCATAAATTTAAATATAATTTGACATATCTAATATTTCATATTTAACCTGAAAACTGAAGTTCAATATGGCTTCAAAAAGAAAATGCCAAATTATGTGAAAGCAATAAAATAAATATGCAATACTTGTTTGATCGATACTGTTGAAATTTTAATGATATCATTATATTATATTTTTATTATGAAAAAATCGTAATTATTTCGAACAAGCACTGCATTCATCTAACACTGCGTTCGACGTAATCTAATATGATGATTTCAAAATTTTTGAGCATTTTTTGTTTTCTTTTGCTTTACTAAAATATGGACACTTCATGCATCTGCATGATGATGTTATTTTAAAAAATAAATTTATTATATATATATATATATATATATGTATGTATATGTACCAAACCTACAATAATCATCAACGTTATAAATAATAATGAAAGTTATAAAATAAGAATAAGAAGCTTAAACTTTACTTTATTGCTTAATATTGCAGAACAATTTTTGAAATAAAAAGTACAGTTCCCATCGTTTTGATTCATTCTAATGAACTAACATTAAAATGTAGAAATGTCAACTAGAACAATGACAAACCACAGTTGATTAGTGGTGATTTTCTACGCTTGATTGCACTGTTATTAATCTTCAGCTTTTGTTTAAAATATTGATTTTCAAATCACAAAAGATGAAAATGTATTCTAAATAACGACGGCATTCTGCCAGAAAAGACAGGCGTCAGTTAAATTGTCACCAAGCATAACAGATGCGTTGGAACTTCTTCTGCCTCAATGCCTTGCCTCAATCTACAGTACTGATAGTAACATTTACTGTATTGATTATCAGTCTGATGGAAACACAATACTGCTTTAAAATTACTTATATTTTTACGTCAATTATAAGACTTCAAATATCAAATATATTTTAAAAATTAATTTTTTCCATTACCAAGACAAAAATTAAATTTAATTATTAAATTTTAATTTGCAAGTTTTAGTAAAAAGTTTAATTTTTTTGAAAAATATTGCGGAAATGTTATTTTGGCATTTATGAAGACAATAAATTTTGTTAACAATTCAGAAATGTTATTTATCAAAAACCAATTCAACTGACTTTAGCAAAAAAAAAATTAGAAATATTCTCTTGGAATTTTTAAAGATTTATTGCAATTTTTCATAAATTTATAAACTTCATGGAACAAATAATTGACTAAAATATAAAAGAACAAATGCACTTACCAGATTGTTGGCTGTGCAGCTTAATGCCTAGCCATAAGCTCCGTATTACCAAACTGTAAAGCATTGTCATAATTATCAACGGGATAATGAATAGGACGAGTGAAAGAAAAATGAAGTAGATCAGTTGGGCTTGTCCTGAAGGCCAGTTATCACGACAATTCAGCTGCCCTAAACATTCAGAAAGATATGTTATACTGTAAATAAAAAATTGTGTTCCTTTATTCATTTTCATGATTTCTTTTATACCCTGTGTTGTGGAAACTTATGTTTACTAAAAGTATGATATTTTTCTAATAAGAAATGCTGCGGCTCCATGGCAGTTGAACTTATATGAGAATAATTTTTGCAAAATAACATTTTAATCAAAAAGATTTAAAAATAAATTTTAAATGAAAAGAAATGAAAAAAAATGTTTCACCTGGACGAATTTCAATCACTTCAGCAACAATGGCTTGAGGAATGGAACAAGTAAAAGAAGCTGTCCAAACAATTATCATCATTCTAACGACATTAGATTTGGTTTGCCACTGTCTTGAATGTAAAGGCCGACAAAGAGCATAATAACGTTCCAAAGCAATGGCTACCAATGTATTTGCATTTGCGGCCACAGAAACAGCTTAAAATGCAATCAAATTCACAAAATTTATTTTCACATTTTAAATAAAATGCAAACTTAATATTAAAAATGGTAATTATAAAAGAATTATTATTTAACAGGGAAAAATTATTTTTAAAATATTCTTTCAGTAAACAAGATAGACTTATACAATTATAAATAAATCATATTAGCAGCACAGAGAAAATGCTCACGGTTGGCTGGTGTTAAACAGAATAAATGAATGCCTCAGTTTATAACTTGGTTATAACATTTCAAAAACTGAAAGCATATATTTTTATACTTGCAAAATTTTTGAATTAAATATTTCAAAGGCAAACCAGCAGATCAGTTTTCTTGTAATGATCTGATGTTAGTACTGATGAATTTTATGTAAATTGTAAAATGCAATTCAACATTTTTAAAAGTTTAAAAAGTTTCCATTGTCTAAAATTTAAACTTAATACACATCTCCTTTGATAATAGTAATGAAAATCCAATGCTTTCAAGCAAACAAATATAACCCATAAACAAAAAAAAAATAAAACTCATTTATTCTACCCCAGTTTGACGAGTTTTTAACTGAAAACTTTATTTTCATATAAATTAGCAAAAAAAGACAAGAAGAAAAATGTAAGTAAAACAATCTAAAACCAGATCAACAAAATTATTAATTTATAATTTAAAAAATATATGAAGCAAATTCAAATTTATTCAACTTTAATTACAATGCCATGTTTTAATGATATGGTGAGTTCTAGTAATTTTTGGCATTTATTATTTTCTTTCTATTTTAAGCCAAATTTATATTGTAACTAAGCAAGATAACATTGAAAATATTACAAATTGTAAAATAATTAAATTTAATAACAATCCTTGCAAACATTCTTTAAATAAAAGCTTCCAAAAATAGGCATATCATTTCCAAAAGAATAATTTTTGAAGAATATTATATGTTGAATTATCGCTCTTCTCATTACCTCAGATCTGTAAACAATTAAAATTTTTTAATTTATCACATAATAACATAAATTTAATTTGTGATAATTTACAATTAAATCATACATGAACAGAATTTGTTTTTCATCATGTAAAGCTAGAGTTTGAATATAAATGTTTAAATATTTTTTGACTAATGTTACACAGAGTTGAAATATACTTTTAATTAGCTCAGCTTTTACCAGGATTTCATATTAATTCTACAGAATGTTATGCTAATTGTAAAATTTTCAAAAGAACGTCTTAAACAAGCTAAAACTATAGAAGGATTGTATTTTCTTTAGGAAGCAGATCTTCTATACTGCATATTTTTAACATTATATGACTGATTTATTTTAAATATTACAAAAGATTTAATAGGAAAAAGTTGTACTAGCAGAGATTGAAAAAGTAAACGCATGAGTGTACAATTCTTTTATTCGTTATGATACTGTAGATAGTTGAAATATACTAATAAAATAACTAATATCAAAATAAAAAATCAAATACTTCTCAAAAAAATAATCAAAATAAAGTTAATTTACTTGAAAAATTAGATTTTATTGAAATTCAGGAAAGCTATTCAATATTAACTAAATATTAATGTAGCATGAGCATTAAATTTAACAATCAAAAGAATTTACTTTTTAAATGTTTTTATTTGATGGAAAAATGAGATTAACTACTAAAATTAAATAGAAAAAATGAATCTTCTTAATCATATCAATAAATTTATTCCAGTCAGATGCAAATATTTAAAAGATTGAATAACAAATTCAATATTTAAATGTTGAAAGGAGAGTTTTTCTTCTGTAACAAATAAATTACCCACTTGAGCTTTTTGACACTAATGAAGTTTTTAATGAAGTAATTTTGAGATTATTTTAATAAACAAAATAATTCACGGATATTTTATTTTTAGAGTTTTCTAGTTTCTAAAAATTTATTTATTAAGGACTATAGTAGAGAAAGCAATAAAAATCGACAGTTGATATGCTAGAAATGTGTGAAATAAAATTACAAAATTGAAATAATAATGTATAAATTTTAAATATTTCACTTACGTTGTAAAAAGCTGATCAACGTACACATCCATCTCATTTTTTGACCCCATATGAAACATTGAAACAATATTGCCGTCAATGTAGGAGGCATGCAAATTAAAGTGAGCAACAAATCGCTGATAGCCATATTCAAGAGAAAAAGGTTGGTTATTGTCCTCATCCAACGATTTTGCACAATTGTTACAATCACAAGGCTGTTTCCAATTACTGACAAGCAGAAAATGATGGTGAAAACGACCATCAGCAGCTTGTTTCCGCTGCTGTCGATCAACTGGCAAGGCTCAGGCAATTCTTCATAAGGGGAGATGTTTACAGTTCTTACTGTAAGATTTACCAGTACAAGTGAAAGTGGCGCCTCGTGAGTGGTCACGTTGTCCATATTTGCAAACAACCACCGCAGTCGTTAGAAGACGGAACTAAGCCAAACAATTCAACTTCTCTATATCTAAAGATATTAATTCATTAGTCTACTTTTGAAATTGAAATTTCACAACGCTTCAATAATGCATCATTTTCAAATTTAGCAATCAAATGCAAAGTGCAAACAATGTTTTAGAGTTTTCATAAATTGGAAAACAACAAACATGCTCACCGTGCTGACGCAGAAAACAAATTTTAAATCTTGCTGTTTTAAAACTAAACATCCCCAGAGTGCTATACATTCTGCTTAGCGTTGACAAGAATCTTAAAGGAAATCCCTGAGGTGACTAGAGTAAAAATTTAATTGAAAATTTTACCACCGAAGAAACAAGAAACACAAAAGAGAAAGGAATAAAAGAAAAATTTGCTGTTTGCTGCTGGGCAGAAGCAGTGGAGGCGGTGACAGAGGTTGTTGCTTCAAATAGTAGAAAAGGGCAGTACAAAAGATTGTAGAACGTTTCAAAATAAAATTGCAAACTAAGCAAGTCTTTTAAGTCTTTTATTAGCATTATAATAAATAAGTTTTTTGTTTTTAAGCTACTTCCTTCTAATATGCAAATTTAAAAGAATGAATGAAGTGCTTTTGTAAAGAAAGAGCTGAACAATTGTTTGAAAGAAAGCAATGAGCTGGCTGATTGGCGTGAATGGTGGCGATTTCCTAATTTTTCAAACAAACCCTTCAAAGTTTAGCTGAACATTGATTTTCCGCTACTCCAGTTTCCCCATCGTTAACAAGTATGAAACTATGACCAACTGGATTAAAGAGAACACTTAATGCATGACAGATTGTTGTGATGGTCCAATCCCGTATGACTGTCCTTCCCTTGAGCAGCAGCTTATTGATCTCGATTTGGTGGTGTTACTTATTTTGAAAAATGCACGGCAAAATTGAATGTTCACTTGGTCAGTTATTAGAATAAAAATGTTCAAAATACTTCTTTTATTGCTCATTGACAAATTTTTTTTCTTCAAAAACATTTATCATCAACTAAATATTTAAATGAAAAAAATACATATATCAAGTATTGTGTAAATTGGATAATAATTAAAGGGCAATATATTATTCATATTGTTGTATAATATTCCAAAGTAAGAGATTGAAAAATTTTGTTTCCAAACTTTCCAATTTTCATAATTAAAATAAAATTTTAATTTCATTTCATACATAATTAGCCAAATTGTAAAGCAAAAGCTAATCCATTAACTATACAGTACAATAAATAAAAATAGATGCAAAAAAACAAATAGATAAATGAGTTGTTTATTTAGAAGCAGTTTCTTTATGATAATGAATACAAAAAACATCTTTGCATTCATTACGTAATTAATGAATGTGAAATTTTTTACTTTTCTACTTTGAAAAAAGCAAACGAAGTTCTGCGCAGTATGAAAAAAATGCCAGTAATTTGAACTAAAAAGTAAGTATTTTGCAAAAAATGTTTATGTATATATATATATTATATAGATTTCAAATTTGCGTAATAAAGAAACTTAATACATAAAAAATTGAGCAAATTGAAATACTCTTTAATTTTCAGTCAAAAATTTTTTTAATATTTCACTTATTGTTGGAAGGTAGAAAAAATATAGCATTCATTGTAAAGTTGTAAAATGTTCTTCTTTGCAGATTATTATTAATCAGTTATGCAATGTTAATGGAAAATTAAAAGCAAACAAGTCATATTTTAAAATCAAATGCAAAATTTTCAAACAATGAATAATTTATTAAATTGTAGAAATTTGAAAAGGACAGCTGTTTGAATGGATGTTGTGTGCAAAATGTCTGATTGAAATTTTTCATTGCATAAGTTTTAATGACAATATGTTTCTGTTATCAGTAGCGAAGAATTTTCAAATCAATAACAAAAATTAATCTTCACTTTTATCAGTGCATTTTTATATTTGACTACTGCACAATTGAATAGAATTTTATTCAAATCTCTATAAGCCGCGTGTATGTATGTGTATGAGTATGTTTTGCATACAAGCAGAACAACAAAGAAGGAGAAGAAAAGACACATTTCGGCTTCAATAACAGGAACGAGATATTGTTAGAATTTTATAAAGAGCAATTTCCGGACATTTGATTGGGAAAAAAAAAGAAAATTCTCATCAATAGCTTATTTGATTTTAGAAAGTCTGCGTGCTTTGCTTTTTTATCAAAGTTGCAAACGCACGCAAGTGTTGCCACAGTGAGTTACAAATTTTGCAAATTGCAAATTTAGCTAAACAATTTAAAGCAAAGCTAGCACGATCAAAATAAATTGAAACTGTAATTGGAGAATTCAAAGCTGAAAACATTTGTCAAAAATATAAAATAGCTTTCATTTAGTTTCAATTAACAAAAAAGTGCCAAAACAAAAGTAACAACAGTAAAACAAAACTTTATTCTAATCAAACTCAACTCTTTCAAATGCAGTAGTAAATCAGAGAAATATTGCTATTTGATATAAATTATATGAAAGTTATTAAATTATATTTAAATAAAACAACAATTATGCCTATTTTTACTGTATACAACTTATTCATGTTTATTATTTTTGATAGAAAAATATTTCAAATTGTGCTTTTATCATGCAACTGATTAATTTTAAATCATCGTGTGGATTTTGAAAATGGGTGTGAAGTTTACATTAGACATCAAAGAGCAAACATGCAGACAAAGCAAATTAAATCAACTTGTCCACTGAATTCGTATTTGTTAGTGCAACTGACTAATTTATGATTAATTTTCAAATGATGACGTCTTTTTCTGATGCTTGTTTGCTTGCTTGTTAACAATTTCGTTTCACTTTTTAATTTTAATTAATTGCCTAATTTATAAATATGACATTTATTGCATTTCTTATTTTAAAGCAACATCATTTTTCACATGATAACCTGCGAAAGCGATGACAAATCACATTTACATACCGAAACGCTATATTAAAAAAACAAATCAACTAAAGCAACAAGCTAATTTTGTTTGTGGTTTTTCTTTGTTTATGTTCATAAATAAGCAAACGATTATCACAACATTATAATTATCAATTAACAGTGTTTAAAAAAAGCATTATCTAATAATTTCGACGACAATTTTAATTTTAATCTGAAAAGTAAAACAACCGTTATATGTGTATTTCATTAAAAAAAACAATAGTACCTCAGAAATAAAGAAATATGTATTACAGATCTGACGCCCATAGAAAGCTGTTAGAAACTGAACTCTTTATGTTGATGTTGAAATTCGAAATTAAACTGTATAAAAGCAAACCAACTTTAGATTCGTGCTTAAATCAATCAACAGAAATAAAAAGAGCTTGCAACAAGCAACAAAACGATAACAATGCAAAGACCAATGAAAAGTAGAATTTTAGAATACGTCGCCTCTCAATTGATGGAATTTCTGCCATCTATTACTCAAGCGACTGAATGATTTTTTTCTCTTTTTTAAATAGAATTAAATTGTTTTTCAATTCTTATAATCTTAATTTTTACATCATTTAAATTCTATCAATGCATAACTATATACGATGTCTATGCAAATAACAGACTGCTACTACTGCAGGTATAGGTATTATGAATCACTGAATTGTTTTTTATTTTTCAAATCTCACCGTGCAACAACAGATCAACATATTTATTGAATGTGATTAATAATTGTTTAATTGTTTGTGAAAATATATTTTATTGTTGTTTAATTAAGTTGCCACTTTCACAAGCAAAAAGCAACATTAAATGGAAAGTGCATTTATTAATGTAATATCAAAATACAGCAAGTGCTGCCGAAACGACGCGAATATCAACTTATTCATCATAAGAAGAAATTTTTATCATAGACGAATAATAAAAATTTTCTTATGTAAACGAAAGTTGAACGCAAAACAAGTAGAAACGTAAAGAATGATTATTGAGTGGCAGGAAAACTAATTATTGCTAAAGCTCACGTCAGGTGCTATCGAAAGATTTACGACAACACTACGTAAGCATCTATCTGATTTCTGCGTATTGGCTGTGGTATAATAAAAGGACATTATGAAATATGTTGAAGAAAAAACATTTTTCATCGCCAAGACGCTAAACCAGGAAATTTATTTGTCATTCCAAACCATGACAGTGTTGAACATTATTGTAAAGGATACCCTTTCTATATATACATATATATATAATGCATAGAATAGAAATCTGCAGAAAGTATAATGCAGTTGTTTTATGTTAATTTTAATAATAGTGAAGAAAAACTTACAAATGTTTAAATTTCAGTTGAACGAATTATAATTAAATGAATTTTTTCAGTGCAGATATTTCGATCTTGATTCTACATAGCCTTTCACACCGTTGACGCAAAAGATATTTTGAAATGCACATATTCTCTCTTTAATCTTGGTTGACTGTTTACATTGTTATTGTTCTCATCCTTCGCATATTTTGAGCAAAATCAGTTGGTAAATATTATATAGAGAAAAGGAAACGGCTTTTATTGTCATTCTACAAAGGCTGACTTTATTGAAGCCGAAAATTGCAATTGAATAAAATCAGTGATTTCATTCACTATAATGATTCAACAAACAAACAAAAGAATGAAATAGTATTGTTTCACAGGTGCATGGAGACAGACAAAGTCGCTTCATTGATAAGAGAAAAATTATATAAAAATTTTTAAAATTATCAAAATGAAAAAAATATTTTAAAAAAGCAATGTAACAAAATAAAAAATAATCTTAAAAGTTTCAATCAAAATAAACTTTGCACACTTTATTGTAATTCAGCAGCAAATAAAATCTTAAATGCCTACTGTATATTCCAAATTTAAGCCTTAAGCTACATTTTTATTAGCAATTTTTCAATATTCAGGAAGTCGAGAGTTTAAATTTTACTATAAAAATAGCTGGTTCCTGAAAGCTATAAATATATTTATTAAAATCATCAGACATTTATTAATTTCTACTTTTTCTGACATAAACGATTACAATATTAATTCGTCTAGCAATTAATTGCTCATAAAATATAATTAATTCGTCATTTTTTTCTGCAATACTATTTCAGCATTTGATAGCAACTTATATTTGTTTTGAAATTATGCATATATAATAAATTTTAATAAAAAGGAAACAAAAATATAAAAATATGAAAAAAAACTGTTAAAAATTCTAAATATTGCCTACGTTAATAGATATTTATTGATATCAATAGTTTATAAAATGCTGCGAATCAATTTAACATTCAAATTAATTTAAAAGTTCACGACATAGATATGTAAAATTAGTAATATTTAACCAAATTTCTTTGATTGCTTTAATTCAATTTTTCAATTGCCATCATTAAGATTAAGTCAAAATCTATTAAGAAAATTCAAAAAAATCATTTTCATTAAAGTTTAGAATTTAGCTTACTTAATATTGATTTGTAATTTAAAAATCAAGAATTCATGAAATCTTCTGCGGCTTCAAATACTTCATTAAATTTCATCAGCTGTGTTGGGACAAATTTCTACCGCTGATTTAGCATTACGGACATAAAAGCGATTCTGTTACTTTAAACTTTCAATCAGCTACAGATGCAATTATGAAACTTTTTCTATAAAACTCTCTGTTTAACTTTCAATCCACAACTTCAACACAATCTACGAAACCATTGCAAAAAGTAACATTACAAAATGTGTTTCACATACTGTAGACATGAAATGATGATGTTGCATACGTCGTTCGCTGTAGGCAAGTTGGTAAATTATTTCTTCTCAAAAATATTTTGTGAGCATGAACACTATGTCAACAATGAATATGAAATAAAAACTTTTTTCAAAAAGCAATGAATTTCCGTATTATTTGATTATAAATCAAAGCATCTTTGTTAAAAAAAATTTGCCCAACATATATGTTGGTGGTGAACGTTGCATTTTGATGCCAAAAAGATTTCTTCCGGCCAGTGAAAATGAAAGCAGTAAATTTTTATTTTTACGTCAATATCTGTCACTAGACGATAGTCTATTTTATTTTACTTTTAAAAAATATATTAGCCTGTCTCGATGGTAAACCATATACAACAAATATGAGAAGTGCATAATGTGCCGTTGACCATGAATTATTAAAACAGTCAGTTCAAAGTTGAGCATAAATTATTAGATATATGAAATAAAAGATTTGCTCATTTAATATTAAAAAAGTTTTTAAAGAAATATAATAATAGATGAATTAAATTTTCATGATAAATTTATATAATTGAAATAAACTGAACTAATCAAAAGAAAGAAAAACAATCATTAATATTTTCACAGTGGTTTATCTTTTTAATGGAATAAATTAGGGAAATTTTTCATTGCTTCGACTTTGATTTTTATGAAACTCAGGGTTTTATAAATTTTATACGCATAAAATGGTCGAATATTGTGGATGAATGATACAAAAAAATTTTCCTACCGTTATCTGCATTGTCGCTATTAAGGAAATATACAGAATGATGAGCACTTCAATTTTTTTGTGTTCAATAAATGACACTTTATTGAATAAATTCGACATTTTTCGTTTTGTCCATTAAATTTTAGCCAACTATCAAATATTCAAACATTTTGATTCCAAAACTTTTCCGGAATTCGTCGGAATTGAATAATACGCATCTGCTGCATACTTAATGTCGTGATTGTTTTGTCCTGGGTCGCAAGATTTCACTTATTAGCTGTTGACAGCGGTCCCGATGACTACTGCTTCTATCAATTTTAAGTTGACGTACACGTCAGCTGTAGTATTTTTATCACGTCATCAACTTATGAATGCAAACTATATATATATATATATATAATATGCTTCTTACTTCTAACTGAGGTTCGTCTTTCCCTCAGCGCCAAGTTCAAAATTTATTCCAACAGGCACGTCACTTATTTTCAAAGAAACTCTCTCTCTGTTCACGTACTATTGCATGAAAAATGTTAAGTGTTTTATCAAAAAATAAAAATAAGAAAAAAAGCTACTTCCTTATTTGCATAAATATTATATATTCTTTTTTTTCAATTATATTTTATAATTTTATTCAGAATTTGTCAACTGTTTATTATTATTTGTGAAAACTTTTTATAAATAAATAGTCTACTGTTATTACTTAGTTACTTTATTTTTCATAATTCATTTGCATAAATAATGTAATTATAAAATTAAGAAAAGGAAGTTTCAACACTTTTCAAAGTAAACTCGTTGAACAATAAATGGCTAGTAGTGGCAAGTTTAGCTAGTAGAGCAAACGGAAAAAAAGGAAAAAAAAACTAAAAATTGACATTTCTTTAGGGAAACACATGCATTGTTAACAACGTAATTTCTTGTTTGATGTCAAAATTGACGCGTTTTAAAAATTTTTCTGAAGTGCATCGGCGTAAATGAAAGGATTTATCACGGACCAATAGTTTGTCTTAAAAATACCTTCTTTTAAAATTGCTAATTATGATTTTTTTCGACTAACAAAAAGTTTTCACTTAAAAAATAGGTATATGATTTTCTTTAAAAACATAATCTTTTTAAAGTAGGAATAAATTTACTCTAGATGAATTACAATTGTATGTTACGTTTAACGCAGAAGTTAAAGAATTTAAATTTTTGAGCTTTGAAAAAATATAATTCACAACATATGCTTGCATTCATTTGATACCAAGCACTTCTTTAAGTTATACTTTAAAAGTTATACTATGAACTATGAGAACAAACTGCATTAATAAAATATCGCTATTAATGTAATACTTTATAATAATAATAATGCAAATGGTATAAATTTTTTATTCTTCAATTTAGTTCTAAATCCATATTCTCCAGTTCAACTGCTACATACGAAGAGGAATTGAATTATTTTTTATCATTAAAAACATTTTATATAAAATTAAATATAATTTAAAAAAATAATTAATGTTTCAAAGAAAAGTTGGGAAAATGAGCAGTCAGTGATAAAAAAAAGCACAATGATGATTCATGACTTACTAAACGAATTTAGAGTATCATAGTTGAACAATAAAATACTTTAAGATCTAAAGGAAGTTTTTGAAAATAAAATCCAATAATCAGAGAAGAAATACAGCTCTTACATATTTTCTTATAATAAATAAACGTTGATGCACTTTTAACATTGACATGTCATCAACGGAAACAGCATATTAAATTGACATAAAAGAAATCGATTTCTGATTAGCACTTGTCTACTGTTCAGGCGAACTCTTATGTGATATGCTCAATTCCATATTTATTTCCAGAAACACTCCTTATGCTTCATAATTTTATTTATAAAAAATCATCCATCTATATAAATTTTGCTGAGTGTTATACAATACCAAAAAAAAAAATCCAATAACTCTTACCTCTTAAATTATCTGTTTTTTCCACTTTATTTTAAAAATCATTCTACTAATAAATCACTTTTGTGTGAAAATATGCAGTTACATTTCTTTTAGCTTACATGTATGCTGTACGTTTATAAGGACTCCTCTTATATATATTATTTATTCATTTATTTATTTTATTATAATGATAACTGTTTTATATGAACATTCAATTAGAATGTATATTTAAATGTTTCAATATTTTGTACAGCTTAAAGAATTTTTAATTTAAATTCAGCTTTTTATAGCTCTTATACTGACTAATAGTTTTTCTAACAGTTAAATATAAAACCAGGAAATGAGAAAATGAAATATAATCTTGTATGCTGTAATGATAATGAAAATTATAGATATTGTAATCAAATGTAAATTTCTATAGAATGTAAGTTTATCTGGATAGCATTTTCCTTGCTTTTTCTATACAATGATATTGTTGTAATTTTGTGCGCGATTGATTGCTTGCTTGCCTTAATTATAGATATTGATGATGAGAGATGCCTTTTGTTCCATTTTACAGTGAATATTTGAAAACTGCTTACTCAAGAGATGTCGTCCTTTCTTTGAAATAATCCGTCGGTTATTCAGTTAGAAGTGTGTTTGATCAGCCAACACTGAAGTGGACTGATTTACAATTGAATGCTATTTTGATTTACAAGATTGTGCTTAAATTCGAAAAAAAAATTTTTAATGAATAAAGAAAAGGCGGACTTGATTCCATTATCCATTTCATCTGTCGTCAATAATTTTAATATTTTTTATAGACATTTGTTCATGGAAGACATGTTATTACAAACTTATGATGTATTATTTTTAAACATTAAACAAGTACATATAAATAAATGAATATCTTTTTGAAAAGTTAAAAGTTGAGCTAAAATTTATTTCATGAAAAATCAAATTTTGAAATTTTAATAATATCATTAGATAAAGATGTAAATTCGGAAAGAAAAAGATTCAAAGAAATAAAACTAATTTCTTTCTTTGCATTCAATCATTTTTAATTTACAACGCAATTAATGATGAAAAAGTTGCATTTCAAATTTTTTACAATACATATTTTTGAAAATAAATTTCAATTAAAACGTAATTTTTAATAAAATTAAACAATTTTTAAAAATTCCACATGCAAAAGTTTCAGTATTAAAAAAAGTAATGATTTCCTTTTTTAAAACTGAAATTCACATTGAAACATAAGTATAACCACTTTTACCATTTTTCTTTCAATGCTATGCTAATTGATTTAAATATTGAACAAAAATTAATTTTTAAATTTCATATAGTGATAATTTTTTAAAAATATTTTCTATAAAAAAAGAAATTATTTTAAAAATATGCATATTCTTTAATTTAAAAAATACTCAATATAATCAAGACGAAAACAACAATAGTGCTTTAAGTGCATTAAGAATGTTGCTGATTCATTAAGAATTAGAAAAAAGCAGTATAAAAAATTAATATATATTTTTTCAATCAGTCGATGCAATTCAACACAAGAAGAAACTGCAATACTGGGCAATTTTATTTTTATTTATTTATGTTTTTAATAATAATTTTATGACTGCCTAGAACTGAGAGAATCGTTTATTTGAAATCTCGAATTTTCTACTAAGAAAAAGAAGAAAGAAATTCGGTATAAATGATAATAATACTTGCTCATTCAGCAATTATTTCTAAAAAAAATATATATCGGTGAAATTTGCCTGTTGCGCTTAATGAATTAAAAAAATGCAAAAAAATATATGCACTATTATTAGAAGAAGATTATGATGAGTAACGCTCTAAAATATATTCAAACAAGTAAACAAAAAAATAATTATATTTGAAAATTGTTGATGGTCTTGTCAGATGTGGCAAATGAGTTGTAATGCCAAAGGGTAGAGTTTTCCATTACTCGACAATATGAAAGATGCATCCTTTGAAATAAACTCAATTAAAATATTTTGGATAGAATTTGAAATTATAAAACACCTCATGGTGAAGAGCATTTTTTAAATAGCAGTTCTTTTTTCTTGTTTGAAAACAAATAAATTAACAGCAGCATAACTTTCCTTGATGCATAGGTTAATTGAAAATCAAGTCTTAAATCAAAAAAGTCTTAAATCAAATTCTTATTGTTCAACTTTTGCAATTTGAAGTTTATGATGCTATCTTGATAATTAATAAACTGATTTTTCAAAAATGCAAGCAAAAAATTAATTTCGAATCTCAGCATTAATTAAATTTATGTTAAATATTTTCTTTAAGCATAATTTAATGCGCAATATTCACACAATGGTTATTCTGATATGTTAAATATAACAATTTTACCTGAACATATTTTAGAATAATTTCAGAAAAATGCCGATGTACGGGATTTCTGGGATTTCAATACATGACCCCAAATCAAGCCTTTAAATAACAAACATTGAAATTTCATTTATTGACAGTTTAATATTTGCTATCTTCGCTTGCTTTGGTGATGTAGGCGTTTGAGCAATCTAATTAAAGCTTGATTGTCTAGCAACAATGAAAATCAATAGATTGATGGACTGTTCAATCAGTGCACTGCAATATTTGTTTTCTAAGATGATTTAACTCAAAACATCTGTAAACAACTGGAATTTAGCATGCATAAATTTTCATTAAACGGATAGCAAATATGGACATATTGATATATATAAATTCAACCAACTTATAAAACATAATCATTATTCAGATCAACTAATCCAGAAACGTCCATTGCGCAGTTAGTTTGTTTTCAGTTAGTAAATACGTAATATTTTTATGTCAACAACGAAAATTTAAAAAAATTAATGGATAACCATTAAATCACAATATAAAATAAAATTGAAACAATTTCATAAATGTTTTTAAATAAATAGTAATATTTCTAAATATTTAAACACAAATAATACTAGTTAAAATGCTTTAAAATACATTTTGCATCTATAAACATATATATATATATATACTTTATTAACTGCAAAAAAATAAATTTTAAATTGATCTTTTATATTCTGTAACTTACTGTTACACACGTAACTGTTTCAAATTATTCTAAATTAAGAAAGGAAGGTAGAATTAAGAAAATGATCGCACCTCAAAAATAAAAACAATATTTTTTATTTTTACTTTGCTTTAATTCAACGAGTAAATAATCAAGTGTTTCTGTAAGTAATAATTTTGCAATTTAATTTTACAGCTGAAAAACAATACAGCATACAGCACTAACATTAAAAAAGCATACATGCAGCACAGTAATAATTCAGAAAACGTATTCATTTGTGCTTCACTATAAAGATTGCAGTAAAGCAAACATGAAATTTATAACTTTCCCACTCATGTCTAGACATTTCATAGTTTAAAGTCATTAAATTTTAATATCTCCTTATTACTGCATAACATTTTCCTGAAAAAATTAAAATGTGAATATTGATGATTCAAGAAATTTGATTTAATAAATGAATAATAATTTGCAAATATCTTAAATGTCGTAGTTGAGGGATGAAAAGTTTTCATAATTGAAGTAAACTCTTTTATACTTTAATTAATCTCAGAGTACGGATGTTTCATAATGAAGTTATTAAGTTATTTGAAAAATAAATAAATTGGCTATCCCATTAAAAAGTATTTCATGCATCATAATTTATACATTGCAAAAAATATATGGAAGCATTATTGCATATCACATCATTTACTATTTTAATTTCTCGTAATACAATTTTTACCGTGTAAAATAGAGAAATAGTCATAGCAAAAATGTATATATAAATTAATGATAATGAGTAAATGGCGAATACTAATAAACAGAAAAGTAATAAAAATTAAAAAAAATTTGAATTCATAAAGTTCTGCAAATTTTATTCATTATAATATATAGAAAAATGGTTGCTTTGAAAATATGTTCAAGGTGAAGTTTGAGGGTGATTTAACTTGAAAATCATTAATACTGTAAATCAGTTGCTTTTACCTTTGTGTAAAAAAGGGGTTTTGCATTTTGTGAAAGTGGTTAATTTGCAGTATTTTATACGTAAATTGTTTTTCAGAGTTTAACTGTAAATTTTTATTTTTCATTGACATTTTTTTACTACTGGTGACTGTTATTTCAGTAATGTGAATTGTCATTTTGAAATAATGTCACTCTTTTGGTATGGACGAAGTACATTGGTAAGCTTTTATCTTTGCATTTTAATTTAAAGTTAATATTTAAATAAGTTCAGCGTGAAATTTTTTACACCTCTTAATATTGCAAGAATGTTCATCTTTAGATGAGAGCAACAGAAATGGAAATTTAAGCTTAGTTCATAATGGATGATTTTGAGAAATGAAACAAATTTTCTAAATACATCGTCTGTTGAATCGATCATTAATTTTCTTAAAAATTTAGAATGAAATTTTCAATTTAACTGAAAAATGGGAACTTTTCTTTTTTTAAGATTGATCATGTAAAAAATATTTGTGCGTTTGGTTTTTTTCTCAACAAGTATGCTATTAAATGTAAAATTGGAAAATATTGTGTATGTGCGATCTGGTTTTGAAGTTTCCGGGATAAATGTCAAGAAACATTGAATTGCCAATTATAAATAATTTGCTGATGAGATGTTGCCAAATTATAAAAAGTAGCTGTTGCATTGTTGTTTTTTTCATATATTTTGAACATTTTTACATTTTATATTGCAAATTTTTGTTTACAATAAATTAATAGTAATTAATTTTTTTAAATAAATTTTTGTTTCTAACAACAGCTCGAAAGTTAGGCATAATATTTCTTGTATATATTTTTAAGTTCTTGCAAACTTGATTTCTTATTTTGCACTTTTTAAAAATGTTCTACAAAATTTAGAATTTTATAATAAATTCAGTAATACTGAGGCATTGAAAAAAATGACTTTCATTAAAATAGAAATTTTTTCTTGAGCATGGCAAGATTCAACAGTTTTTTTTTTCTTTTATCTTTTTCCTTTTTTTATATGTAGTCATACTTTTAAAATATGCTTTTCATTTTTGTAAAATTACCAAGAAGATGATTTTGATTATTTAAAGATGTATACTGTAACGATAGTTTTTTATATTTTTTTTGAAAAAAATGTCAATTTGGTATCGATGGATATTTGTATTCCTATATCGGATTTGTTTTTATAAATCTGTATTTGGATTGTTTGTTTTTTTTGAATTTGGAATATATTTTGTTCTTTAAAATGCAAATTAATTTAATTTAAACTTAAGCGCATAGTGTTATTTATTTATTTTGATGTTTGTTGAAAAATTATTTTACATTTTTGTTTTTAACATTGTCAATTTGGTTGAAGAAAATAGTTTTTCTTTGTTTACAATGGAAAATGGTAAATTTTTTTTGATTAATTAGCCAGCCAGCTTTGAATTATAAATACAATTCATTTTATTATTGTGATTAAAAAAAAATTTTTTTTAATATATTTGGTATTTTTAAAGTTTGGAACAAAAATAAAATGGAATGTTATATTGGTTTTGCCAACTTTATGGTTTTATGTTTAGCTATTTTTAAATGAATTTAGTTGTGAAAGTGAAAATTTGATTGAAAATTTATGCTAATGAAGTGAATAATGATCTTGTTGTAAAGTTATAAAAATTGAATTCAAATTGACCAGAGTGTTGCTCAATTGGTGGGGAAGGGGGAATTTGATTTTTCTTTCATCAATGAAAAATTGATTGTCCTTTTTTCCTTTCGATTGAAATAAATAAAACATTAAGCTTATGAAGTGAAATTGGTAAAATTGATACAATTCACTTCTTATCTGTGTAACAATGTTCTTTAAAGATAGCATCGGATTATGCAAATGTGTCAATATTTTTAATTGTTATTTTTTCAACGATAAAATTATTAAATAGATTGTCGATAAAGCGCTTATTTGGCTATATTGAAAAAAAAACAAAGGAATTAGTGCATGGTGAATAATTTTTTTATATATATGTGCGGTGGTATGCAAAAGCGGAATTTTAAAATTAGCTTCTTTTGATGGAAAGCTTTTTGTCTTTTTTTCTTATATTTTGGATTGTTTCAACTGAACAGAATTTTTGTCTATTTTAATTGAATTATTTTTTTTGCATATCATTTCGTTAGAATTGAATTGCATATGACAGAATCGATCATCGCATCAATCCATTATCTAGTGTTCAAAGCTTGTTCTTTGATATATGCAAGAAATTGTTGAAAACGTGAAACGCTTTCTGTTGTTGTAGATGTGCAATGTGCAAATATGTGCAATCTTTTGTTTTTTCATTATATTTTATTCATTTATTTCTTTATTTATTATTTTGTCTGTTATTGATGGATATGTGGAAATTTTATATATGTGAAATATTTTAAAATTTTGCAGTGGACATTGAATTTTTTGATCTGATCAGATGAAAATATATTAAACAATTGCATAAAATAAATAATGGTTCAATTTTTCAGTAATGACGTAAGTTTAAATTTGGGAAAAAAAAATTTTGAGAAAATATATAATTTTCATATTTTATAATCAATTTGTTGGAATGTGATTTGAATTACAATTTGCAAGTGGTGGCGGTTGAACGGATGTCGTCAGTGTCTTTGGTTGAAAATGTTGCCTAAAGCTGAATGTTCGTGTATTGTCGTCTCTAGACACGTGGAGGAAGTTGAAAACGTCATCTCTGAACGTTGATGATCGTCACCTGCGTGGGCTTGGGCGTGGGTAAAATTCTCACGGGGTGGATGATTGATGTTGATTGGCTGTAAATTCGGTGTGGAACTTTTGCTTGCTTTGTGTAATCGATCCATTTTATTTATAAAATTTACTTTTGTTTCAATATTTTTATTCTCTGCTTATTATTAATTATTATCATTGTTTGTAGTTTAGTTTTTTTCATTTTGTTTCGAGTTAAAACATATTTACATTTACCTAAAATTTACCTGTGAGAGATTGAATGAAATGTTGCGCATGATCAAATCACCACGATCAAAGACAGTGAAATTACAGTAATGAAAGGTCGGTCAGTGTTTGTTGTCCTTTGATGCGTTCTTGATCTGATGTCAAATGGTTGACTGTAATGTTTTTTGTTTGCACGCTCTTGACTTATCGTGACTCACTTGTTCAAAAAAAAAAGAAAATCAAGAATTAATTTAATATTTCAAAAAAAAAGATTTTTATTGTTGAAATTCCAGGTGCTTACATATTATTATTATTTGATTTTTTTTATTTTTTTATTTAGTTTCACAAGTTCGGGCAAAAAATTTTGATATTTACTAGTTTTGGGGTATTTTTGATTTGTGAAAGAAAGGTTATCAGTGTGAAAAGTGAAATGGCTTTTTATGCAATAATTATTTTACCTTTACAGTTCAACCTTCACTATTCTTTCAACCCATTTGCGCACAGAACTATCACCTATCAATTTGTGTTCTTTACTTGGTTGTGTTGGTTGTTGAATCATAATCGTAAAAGTGATCGTTACACGTTACACGTTTGGTAATTTTTGTAATAAAAACGGATTGCCATTTTATTTTCTACTGTCGTCTGCTTGTCATTATTCTTATTATTATAATAAAAAGGAATATTGCTTGTAATATAATAAAATAGAAAATAATACAGTTGATGTGTAAATTTGATAAAAAAAATATCCATTCAGAGGGTGGGAAAAGTGAAAACGTGACGTCTGAATTGAAAAAGGGCGTGTGTCTTGTTGTTCTTGAACCGAAATGCCATTTCCATTTTGTCAAGTTCGTTTTTCTTTTGACCTATATCATTGCAAGTTTGTTTGCAATTTTGGAAAATATTTCAATTTTATAATTGCGATGTCAATTCAGGGTTATTGAATACAAAAATACACTGCTGCTGCGATTGAAATCAAGCTCTACATTATTCTGAATGGATGAATGAAGAAGAAAAAAAAATTATTGTGTCGCGTGTTGTTGACTTTGGCTGTTGTTCAGTATAATTTGTCTGTTTCCGCAATTTTGATGCCAAGTATATTTATTGTATAAAGAAGTAACGTTTGATGGAGACAAAAAAAAATTTTTTTTCTTTTTCTTCTCTTGTTCCAGAAATGAACCGAAAGCATTATTCGATTATAGCTCATTTATTTATTAGCAATAGAGAGATTGAATAATATAATAGCTTGCCGCATGTTGTGTGTTGTGTTGCTTGCTTGCTGCTGCTGTTACGCTGGTTATTTCAACAGAAATAAATAATTTAAAATGACGCGTTGGTGAAAGTGATGTTCAAAGCGGATAAAATTTTTATCGATTGCCATTTATTCGGCTAAATCTACCATAGACACACACACACACGAACAGACAGACAGACAGACACAAGCATGTTGACTAGCCAAAAGCGTCACATCATTATTTCTTTATTTTCCACTACCCCTGGGAAGAACAATTGTGAGAAATATTGTTGTCTCTATTTTTTTTATCTCCATTGTTAAAGCTTATTTGTTGTTGTCTCTTTGTCGTCATACCATCATCATTGCTTGTACATCGTTGAACTGACTTATTCAACTGATTCTTTATTTCAACTTTATTCAAATTGATCAATTTCATCTTATTATAATTCTGTATTTTATATTCTGCAACTGTTGATAAATTTGAAAGCAGAGCACACGCAAATTATATTCATTTTCTCTGTGAGCATTCATTGCACATCTAATCTATCTTACTTATATATGTGTGTGTGTGTGTGTGTAATATTCCGTCGCGCTTTTAAAAATCTCTTTAATAATAAGCATGAATAAAACGTTCTGCTTCATTTAGGAAATTATGTTGAAAGTTTGAAATGAATTTTATTCGTCGGCGGCGATCAGCGCTAATAAAGCTGTCCGTTACTTTGTGCACATTTTGGTTATTTTTGGCATTCACAATTAGCTACCGCAGCTCGGGCTTGGTTGGTCAAAGTGAAAAAGCATGGTTAAACGAACCTCCGCCGAGGTATAAATTTTACAAATGGATTTTTTGGATTGTTTTTTTTTGTTTATTTATTTCAAATCTTGTACTGTAGTCCTATGACAGAGTTGGAACAGAAGAAGAATGTCGACCATATTCAGCAGCAAATGATCGAATCAATCTCCTCAAAGCTCACTCAGAGCAGCTCGTCGCCAGCTAAGATCAAGCAGTCACGTGTTGTAACGTTTAATTTGAAAAAGCAACAGATTCAAAAAATGAGGAAAAAGCCACAACTCGGTGGCGAATCGATGCAGAAAAATGTGATCGACGTGCCCCAATCGTTGCTTCACATTGAAGCTGTCGACATATACAGCTATTCTCCTGATATGCCTGGTGAAAATGGAACCGCAGTGGTGATCAAAAAAGAGGTTCACATCACAATTGGAATTATTATTATTATTATATATATTTTTTTTATTTCAAATTTTCTCTGTGTTCAGGACCTACCACCCAAAGAGAGGGCACTTTACGATGTCGGTTGGCAAAAGAATGCCTTCAATCAGTATGTATCCGATCGAATATCCATACACAGGAAATTGCCAAAAGTTCCCGACGCATCGTAAGTTATGTTGTTTGTTTGTTTGTTTATTTTTACATTTAAAATTTTCATTTTTTTGCATTCTTCAACTTCTAGATGTTACAAAAAGCAATACAATGACAACCTTCCAAAGACGTCGGTTATAATTTGCTTTCACAACGAAGCGTGGAGTGTTCTGCTTCGCACTGTGCACAGCGTTTTGTCTAGGTCGCCGGCAAATTTACTGCAAGAAATTATTCTTGTCGACGATTTTTCCGACGCTGGTGAGATATTTTTATAAATTTCTTCATCTAGATCAGGGATAGCCAAAGTGGTCGATGTCGACCCCTTGGGGTCGATGGGACTATCTAAGGGGTCGACAGAGGCTTAGGAGTCGAATGGGGGTCGATGAACTCCATTAACTTGAATATGAATATGAACTTTGAAATCCCATCTGAGGAATTTATTTCCTGCAGAACTATTTTTTAACAATAATTTATACATTTCTGAACTATCAACAGACACCACAAGAAATTAATTTTGCGGGGCCGAACTGCGCGATGCTAAGAGAATTTTCGACTTCAGGCTAAATTTTCACCGACTTTTGTTACAGGTCGTTTAACGCTTGTTTCCTTCAGTTAGGCAAAATACGGCTTTGTTCTATGAGTTTGATGAGGCATCAAGGAAAATCATAGGGGGTCGATGGTACAAAAAGTTTGCCTATCCCTAATCTAGATGCAAAATAAATGAAAATAAATTATGAAACTTTTCAAATAATTCTTTTAAAAAAATTTATTTTTATAATTTCAATGTTTTTAGAACATTTAAAGAATCAGCTGGATGTTTACATGGATCGATTGGGTATAGTGAAAATTATTCGCTTGCAAAAACGTGAAGGTTTGATTCGTGCCAGATTGAGCGGCGCAGCAGTAGCCATTGGACCGGTGCTCACATTCCTCGACTCACACTGCGAATGTTTGGAAGGTACAACAGACAGTATATACCATACATTCAATGCACTATATATACTGGTACTAATGTGTTGTTGTTGTTGTTGTTGTTTTTGCCTATTCAAGGATGGCTTCCTCCGTTGTTGTCCAGAATAAAGGAAAATTGGAGTAATGTTGTTTGCCCTGTAATTGATGTAATAGACGACGACACTTTCAAATATCACTGCGGAAAGTCGTGGACGACCAATGTTGGTGGTTTTGATTGGAATTTGCAATTTAATTGGCACCCAATACCGGAACGAGTGCGCAAAAGCCGCGGCGATCCTACAGCACCTGTTGAGTGAGTTTTACAATTTCAATTTTTGCTTCCTTGTATACAGTTGTTGTTGTTGTTGTTGTTGTTTGTAGATCTCCAACAATGGCCGGAGGATTGTTTTCCATAGATAAACAATATTTCGAACATCTTGGAACATACGATCCAGGTTTTGATATTTGGGGTGGTGAAAATTTGGAATTATCCTTCAAAGTATTATATTCTTTTGATGATTTTTTCAAATTAAAATTTACTTTAATTTAATTGTTCAAAATTATTCAAGGTTTGGATGTGTGGTGGTAAATTGGAGATTGTTCCTTGTAGTCATGTGGGTCATATTTTTCGCAAACGATCTCCTTATAAATGGAGACCTGGTGTCAATGTTGTAAAGCGTAACACTATCCGCCTGGCCGAAGTTTGGTTGGACGATTATAAAAAATATTACTACGAACGGATCAACTTCAATCTTGTATTATTATTATTATTATCATTATTGCATCTTATGTTGATCGATGATACTGATTCGAATTTGAAATTCTCAAAAATTTTTCTGTTTCTGCTCTTTAGGGCGATTTTGGAGACGTATCCGATCGAATAGCGTTGCGTCAACAGTTGAATTGTTCTTCCTTTGAATGGTATATAAAGAACGTTTATCCGGAATTGTTTGTGCCTGGAAATTCCATAGCCAAAGGCGAGGTTAGGGTTCAATATTATTTGTTGTATTCTTTTTGTTGCTGATGTTGATATAAGCAAACTTTTAATCTAGATTCGATGCATGGGCCAAAATAAGCGTCACTGCTTGGATTTTGCATCCGGAAGAAAGGAATACAACAAGCCCATCTCTATGTATCCATGCCATGGAGAAGGTGGCAATCAGGTAAAAAAAAATGCTGATTTTTTTTTGTTCCAAATGCTACAGTACATAACGATGTTTGATAAATTGATTGAATAAAATAAGTTACATTGGAAAAATAAGAAAAAAATCAAATTTTTTTTTTCAGTACTGGATGCTGAGTCCAACGGGGGAAATTCGACGTGATGAATCGTGTGTTGATTATGCGGGTCAAAAAGTATTTTTGTCTGGCTGCCATGGTTTGAAAGGAAATCAAGAATGGAAATATAATTTCAAAGTAAAATTTTTTACAAAATATTTTATTAATTGCTTGATTTGCTTTTTTTCTTTTTTTTTTTAATTTATCATCAGTATTTTTTGAAGATTCTGCGAAGATGTGAATTTTTTAATTGTATATTATGTTTTTCAGGATAAAACGTTGACACACGTTATATCAGGTTTGTGCCTGGAAATGAATCGTGATGCAACGGGCGTTATTATGGCATCATGTGATTCTCAGAATTTAAATCAGCAATGGACTTTTGGTGAAGTTGTAAAACAACGGTGAATTAATTAAACTGCCTTTTCAAACAACTGTGGAATACATCGGCTATTATGTTCTTTTTTTCTTATTTTAAAAGTTTGTTACTTCAACAGCAGCAACAATGAACAACAGCATGATAGTACTTTTTTTCTGTAAGCATTTCTTTTTGGTCTCTCAAAAGTTTTCCTGTTCCGTAATTTTTTTTCTTTTTCATATTATTATTATTATTATAAGCCCAATGCTCATTTACTTATTTATTATTACGTATATTTATTGTTACATTGTTACGCAGGTTGCTTATTCTTGCATTGATTGATTTCGTTGTCTTTGCTGTTAATTTGAAATAATTAAGCGAACAAAAATCAGCATTCATTGCTTGAGCCTTTGACATGTATCCCGTGTCTCCCGGTGCCACACACACATACACACTATCATCAACCAGAATTGTTAATTTTTTTCTTTTGTTTGGAAATTTTGTTTGTTTTAAAATACATTTCTCATTAAAAAAATCAGAGGCTATCGTATTTTTAAATGAAGTGAATGAAAATAAAATTTTTTGATCAAGCATGAAACACATTTCACAGACAATAATCAGGCAGCTGGTCCATTAGTTATTTAATTAAGCGTGTGCATTTTGGAAGTGACAGTCGTCTATTTTATGGTTTTTCATTAAAACAACTGATTTCATTAAAAGAAAAAAAATACTCTCACTCACTATTCGCATATTCATTCATATTTTGCACTATTAAATGTTTATACGTTTAAACAATTCTATCTATCATTTGCTTTATCCCTCAAACAATATTAACTTTATTACATATTATTGCTTTACATTCCACAATATGAAAAAAATTCTGTGTGCACATTTTTTAGTTTTTTCTTTCAGTCATGGAAATTTTATTAATAACATTTGCAGATGGAACAAAGCAAATGGTTCTGATTTTTTCAAGTGGTAATAAGGAAAAAAAGAACAGTGGTACGAAGCAGCAGCCTTTTATTATTATTAATATTTATATATTAAAGAAAAGCACTAACCATGTAAAGTTTTCTTTTACGATTGGCAGAAATTAAAAATAAGAAATTATGTTAGAATAAATAAAAGAAACACAACGGGATCAAACTGCAAAACTAAAAAAACCATATTATAAATAATTGATAAATAGATAATATATGATTTAGAGAATCCCGATTGAGAATTTAACTGGTTGCCTTTTATCGATGGGATGGTTGCACTGGTGCGGTGAACGCTTCAGCGGTCAGAGGACGGTTTCTGAAAAAAAACCAACAACATGAAATCTATACTTACATTTCAAAAATATACAGTATCAATGAAATCACGAATGACCGTTTTGCATGCGGTCTGCATATGCATAATATTAAAGAAAAAGGAGGATGATAAACTGTGCATATAAAGGAAAGAGACAGGGAATAGGAGTGAAATAAATAAAAAGTGTGGAAAAACTCACGACATTTCAGAATGGACGTTGCCAAATCGTTCGCCTGTATCAGTGGTCAGCGTTCCTGCACCCAAACCAAAACCGACGCCTTTCGGTCCATACTTTCTACCGTGACAAGTTTTGCAAAACAGTTCAGCGCCATGCTCTGCCACGCTTGTCGAGTCCAACAGCTTGTTGCACATCGCTAAACCAACACCACACTAACTAATTAACTAATCGAACATGTAAATTTTCTCTCAAATTTGATTTGCACATTTAATTTCAGTGCAAAACAATGCTTTTCAATCAAGCAGCAGAAGCAGCAGTGTTAAAAGCATGCAAAGGGAAGAAGAGTGGATGGGGAGGGGGAGGGAGAAAAGAAACTGGCAGAGTAGAAAAGAAAAGCGTGCTTTGTGTGGTAAAAAGCTCACGTCATTTCAACCCTGCTTTTGTTTGCAAATCGTTCACCTTTGTCCATTGTCAATGCGCCGGCGCCAATACCGAATCCAATCCCTTTGGGACCGAATTTTCTGGCATAACACTGTTTGCAAAATAACTCGTCCAAATGCTCAGCAACGGTGACAGAGTCGAGCAATCTGTTGCACATGACTAACAAACAACAAAGCTTAAATTCACACGCCCGTGCAAAAGCAACTGCAAAAAACAAGCAGCACATTCTGACCAACATACCTCCTCCTCCTCCTCCTCCTCCTCCCTCAACTCTTATTTTTATTATTGAATACGACACGAAATGAGTGAGATATTATCAATTCAAAGAATCAACAAAAAGATCAATAAGAGCAGTTGGGCTTGATGAAGGAAGCATAGAATGGAAAGCAAAAACAAACAACGCGTTCCAACACACCACACACCACACACACACACACACAACCTGAACAGCAGGAACAGAAGGGAGAAATTGCCTGGAAGTGGCCAAAACTCGAATCTGAGTGCCGTTATATAATAATAATAATAAAAGATTGATTATTAAGAACAAAAAAAAAATTAAAATAAGAAAAATAAAAAGAAAAATTGCTTGCTCCTCGTTGCGCAAGTGGCACACTAATTCAGAGAAACTATGTTATTATAAAAGCCGCCTCGAAAGAAGAAAGACATGATGAAAAAAAAAAGAAAAGAAAATCCCAAACCATAAAAGCCAAACCCAGAAAAAGATGCATCTCAAGCAAATGATTAATAAATGTCAGCCAAATCGTTAGAATCGTGGTTTATCATCATTATTAAGTTTCGGGCCTTTGTCAGTAGTTAATTAATTAATAAGCCAGTGAACCGTATTAGCAGTGAGAAAACAAAACTGCATATAAATAGAAAAGTGAAGTGAAACTTAAGAGTGCTAGATTGATTAAAGCTTACAGCATTTGAAACAGAACTTGTGCCACTTGTAACCGCCGGCCACCATTTCCTCAGCCGCGTATACACTCTTGCCGCACTTGGGGCATTTGGGCACTTCGATTGGCTTAAAGGGCATTTTCCCCCTTCTGGTCCGCAACGGTCAGCAACGTCTACAAGAGCAACAGAACGCGGTCAAAAGCTGGGTAAAGAAAAACTGCTTACAGCATTTAAAGCAGACGCTGTGATATTTATAACCACCGGCTACTCGTTCCTCGGCCGCATAAACCGGCTTTTTACAACGCGGACACTGAGGCGGCATTTCGTTCAGAGAACAACAAAAATTGCTTACAGAAAATTCCAATTGTATGAAAAGTTGGAAAATGTTGATCTACTTAAGATGCAGTAATGTAGTAGTAGGCTTGCAACGGTGCTGATGATGATGATAAAGAAGAAGAAGAAGAAGAAGAAGCTGCGTAATCACAGTTGAGAAGAGAATAGTTTTTTTATGCAACAACAATAATAACAACAACAACAACAACAAGCAGAAAATGAGAGAATCAAATAGCAAAAGCAATCGACGGCTGAGCTTGTCCAAGCTGGCCGCTTACCAAGCAACAAACGAACGCACTGACTGACGTTAAATCCAAAAGCAAGCAGCTTTAAATTTCTTCACTTGGAATGACAGATGCATCACTTTGCTGCCGTAGCTGCTGCTGTTGCTGTTGCTTCTGCTACACTATTAATATTATACTTCTACTACTACCACGCACTGAGTTAACTCTTCTCTTCCTCTACTGCTGCTGCTATTACTACTACTACTACTACTATTAACTATTATTACTACTTCTACTTCTACTTCCATTTCTTCTTCTTCTTCTTCAGCTGCTGCTGCTGTTGCTTTATGCTAAATACCAGTTGTTGCTTGAAAGCAAATGTCTCGTTGTTATTATCAAACGTATGCAACACACAGCTAAAGTGGTGGTGGTGAAAAGCTAATTTTAACCAGTCCGCTTGTTGGAAGTTGAGAAAAGACCGGCTGCTGTTGAAGCTAAAAAGAATAAATGCAAGCAACAGCCAGCTGCGTGGAACGGAAGAAAAACTCTACACGTGACAGCTTGCAACAAACGCGATCAACCATAATTTCTTCTTCCTTTCCACTCATTTCCATCAGCTATGTTCAAAAAGTTCTTCCAAAATAAATTTCAACAGCATGCTTTTTCTTCCTTCTCTCTTATATATTATATATATAATCTGTCAAGTTGGTGAAACATGTCTGATTACTGTAATAAATCATATTGAAACAAAACAAAACAAAAAGTGAAACAACATGCAGTGAAATTTTATTCTCCATATTCATCTCGACTTATTTGAATATTTTATTTTTGCTTGAATTAATTTCCAAAGCCTTGTGTTTCAGCAGTTGAAAAATTCATATGAAACTTACAACAACAACAACAATAAAAGTATATAACAATGTAGAACAATTTTATAAATAACTAAAACATAAACTTGAATAATAATGATAAAAGCAAATGCTTATTTTCAACATTGTTCAATTGTTATAAATTAATTCTTTTGCATAATGTTCATTAAAATTTGATTTCATTTTTTTGAAATTTCTTTGCAAAAGAAAGAGATTCTTTTGTTCATACAAATTTTCAGTTCAATTTGTTTGATGTTTATTATTAAATTTTAATCTTCTTTGAAACAGAGAAGTTTAGTTGAAAATTTTTACAAAAAAGCAAAACAAATAAAAATGAATAATTTTTAGAATAGAAAACTTTTTTTTTAATGCTTACGCTTCGTCTGGTTTGCAGATGTTTTACGGAAGAAATTTTTGAAATTAAAGTATTAAATCTTGTGGCATGGGTTGATTGCAAAATGTCACGAAGAGCAGCGCGTTGCAAGTTAACTTGCACTAACGTTGTTGTTCAATGAAAAATAGTGCAATGCAATGAGAACATATATATATAGCTTGAAGGTTTTTGACCGGAAAGCGTATGCGCATATTAAGCACAGCCTGCCTGCCTGCCGGCCGGACAAGCTTTTCAAAAATTGAAAAGCCATCTATCTATCTATATTCACTCAATCTGAAAGCAAAAGCTGTGTGCTTTGCTCTAAATTGCCGACAAGTGATGCCGTTTTGCTGCATCCTGAAACATCGGACTGCATTTTGCCAAAAAAATATTTCACTCCTAACAATAAGCTAAAATTGTTTTAAAAAAATGCAATGCACAATACAAAAACCAACAGCGCACTTTCTACTTACGGTAAAAAATGTGAATAATTTAATCTTTTGTATTATTTTTTTAATTAGCATAAATTGTATAAAAAGAAATTTCAATTTTTGTTATTACTATTTTATCATAAAATAATAAAGAAGAACTTTTCTGAATTTAATAAAATTAAATGATATTTTCACGCCCAAGCATGTTTAACTTCTACGTCAAGTATAAATTTTTGCTTATAAACTTAAGCACTTGAAGAAAGCAAATTAATTTACATAAGAAAAAATGCAAAAAGTTACTGATGGTAATTATTTTTAACTTCTGGTAAAAACATCAGCATGAAAACTAAATTTATACGGAATTTACGTCCTTGAAATGAACGGCTTTCTCATCAAGAGGAATTTTTTTTTTAAATAATGAACCGCCTTGAACAGCGACATTGTTGGGAAAAACAATTGAAAAAGAATTTTCCATAATGAGCATTTTAATTAATAAGGAAGTTGAAATGTCAGTTTCTTCAAAAAAGTTGTTTTTTCTCAAACTAATAATCTCAATATAAGCATTACTTTTTATTATATGTACTTTTGATTATACAGACTTTGTGGTAATTTCACTGAAATATTCAAGTGATAAGAAAATTCAAGTTGAAAATTGTGTTCTGTCAAACAGGAATTAAGAAGGTCAGGAAACTGAAAGCCCTTACAATTTCCAGACACTGTGAACAGGGTAAATGAACTTCAAGCTGTGAACAACAATGAATATGCTCTAATGATATAACTTTTCCAAAATTTTCTAACAAAACAATCATATTTACTATTCAAAAGCGTAGTTCATTTTCTTAAATCTTCATATATTTATGAAAATTTATAAATTTTAAACACAAAATAAATAAATGCAACAATGCGCAATTTTAAGTAATGAGTTTTCAAACGTTTCACAAATATAAATATACATACATACATTAAAAAATTTAATTAATTACGTTTCAATTACATTATGCATAAATACGCAGTCATTACACACGCTTTAACTACTTTGCAGCAATTTGGGATGCGGTTTGCACAAACAAAAGAAAAGTCAATTAATGCTGCTTGCTTGCTCAGCACGACAAAATTGCATTCTAATTTTCTATTCACTTTCTCAAAGCAATTTTAACTCGAGCAAAATTTTCAAATCACAGGAAACATCAAACAAAAGAAAATACGAATGGCAGAAAAATATCAACTTTAATAGCATCATGACATTCAAATGCAACGAAGAAATTCAATGCTAATAAAATAAAAATTTCTCAAGAACGCAATTGCTTATTAATAATATTAATACATGACAAAATGCACCGCTATAAAAAAGTAAAAGTATGAATCATTTAAATTTAAAATGCAAAATGTAAAGCAGAATAATGCACAATTAAAAAAATACTTTTATTAATAGAACAAAAGTTTAATAAATAGAAAAATATAATTTTTTGCAATAAAAAAGAAAATTAATGATCATCAATTACATTTATAATAAAGTGAAAACGAAATTAAAAAGTAATCAAACAATAAATGAAGTTACAAAAGGAAAATGTTGTTCACATTCGATTTAAAAAGTCCATGTTAACACGATTGCTGACATCCAAGTAAGTTATAGATGGCAATACATCAGGAATTAATCTCCACGTATTATTTGCTAATTCTTCATAAATCAACACAGAACTGTACGGAAAATTTTTCCCCACTGATTTCAGAGTTTCTTCAGAAACAGTGCCGGTATCCTTACCATTCAAAAAGCGTGTAATCGCATCAATGGTCGTACTATGGACAATAAACAAGATGTTCCCCTCTTCTAAACAAACAATATATATACATATATAACTATACATAATTTTTTAATAAATCAACTTTTACTTTTATCATTTTCTAATATTTGTCTAAAAGCATTGATACAACGTTGATAGCAATTCACAACGCTTTCATTCAAATGCTGTTTCATATCAATAGCCTCAACAACAGGTTTATAAGTGCTGTTGATTTTGTAATTTGATTTCAATAAATCGCTGAATTCCATCCAACTTGGCATTGTTTCATACCATCCCAGCCATTCGAAAAGAGCTGGTTCAATTTGCATGCTTAATATAGGGTCTTCAACTGATTTCAAAAAACTATGGCAAGTTTGAATGCACCGAAACGCTGGAGAAACAAAAATTTTGTATGGCAAATATTTTCCCAATTTCATTGCACGCCCGAGCATCATAGCAGTGATGCTTCCCAATTCAGTTATGGGAGAATCAACACGATAGGCTTCATGCCCATCATGGCGCACAGGAATTTCCAATGGTTGATTCAAATCATATGCTTTGTATTTTCCCTAAAAATATATTATAATATTATGAAATTATTTATTGTGATATATTATTATGAAATTATTATTAATAAAATAAAATACTTTATCGTTGAATGAAACATCAACCCATTCAGGAAATGTCCGGTCAATTCTTTCTGCGTTTCGCATCAACATTACTCGACGACCCGTAGGTTCAGCTACTACTGCCGGCCCATGTGGCGATTCAATAATTTGCTTTACAATAATCTCTTCTTTTCGTTCCATTTCAGGATGCACACATTTTTTCTCTAATTCAATAGGTAAGTATACAAAAGGACATACGATTCTGTGTAAATTACCATCATTTAACTTTGCTGGCGCTATTGCATCTAGAATGCCAGTAGCTGCATCCCCAACAATTCTTCCTTTATCCACTGAATAATTTCCTGCATTGGTTTCATCTATAAAACGAACTTCACTCTGTTTCCTTCGTACTGCTGCAGATTACTTACCAGCTCTAATTTCATTTTGCACTTGCTGATCTGATGCTCGAACATTATGCAAATTTTCTTCGTTAATGATGGGTAATGCAATGGGTGAATCCTTAACAGGAATTTTAGCAATACGTGCCTTGCTATCTATTTGCTCTACAATTGGTGATGCTTGATTTTTGCATTCACCAGTTGCAGGGGGCTTTGGCTGATCATCATCAGGCGCCATGGAATACAACATCGTATAACCGCCGACATTTGTATCTTCTGACTTGATTTCATTTTTAGATCGAATTTTTCCTTGCTTTGAAGGAGGTGTTAGTGATTTGCTGGATTTCTTTGATTTTCGCATCGAATCTGCTTTAACTGGAGATTTCTCTAATAGTTTGTTTTTCTCTTGCTCTACAATTGGTGATGCTTGATTTTTGCATTCACCAGTTGCAGGGGGCTTTGGCTGATCATCATCAGGCGCGATGGAATACAACATCGTATAACCGCCGACATTTGTATCTTCTGACTTAATTTCCTCTACTGAATAAATTTTTCCTTGCTTTGAAGGCGGTGTTTGTGTCTGGTCTGAATTCTTTGATTTTGACATCAATTCCTTTTTGTGCTGAAGTTCTCGAAGTTGCTGATTTTCTACCTGTTCTCTTGTTGGTGAAGTTTCAATCTTTTGTTCTCCAGTTTCCTGAGGGTTTGGCTTATCGTCGTCTGACGCCATTGAATACAACATGGAATAACCACCAACGTTCGTCATTTCCGAAATCGCGTCATCTTGAAGATTATTTTGCTTGTTCGATACAGTATCTCTTTTGGTTTCTTTTGCTTGTTTTGTCTTTTTTGACCCCGAGTCTGATTGCTCTTGCTTATCTGCTGAAGGAACGTTACCCATTTTAAATCAGAAAAGTGCACTAAACGGGATGAAAATTCTCAGAAGACTGACAAGGTTGTATTGCGTACTTGCTAAACTACCGTTCTTTAAAGCATTTGAAGATTTAAATAATTTTACTTTAAACAGCATACATTGCTTATTACTGTAAAAGTTTAAATTACATTGTTAAAGCAAATTGTTTAATTTCATTGATTTTCAGCTCAATTCTACTTTTGTTTATATATATGGTATTTATTGCTTTGAAAATTTTTGATTAATGCATCGCCATAAATTTTAATTGAATAGCTAGCAATTAGAAGAATTCCAACTTCAAAAGCTTTCATTATTGAAATTTCAATATTTATATCCGCTAAAATTTTGCCGTTGAAATTCACTCAAATTGTTTTAACCCGTAAATGGTCTTCTGTGGTCTTTTAGATACCAGCGTGTTATAATCGATTGTATCTTTCTTCGCATCTGTTTGTGCTAAAACTTTAGGATTGCTCTTTTTAAACAATACGTATTATTCTCAAATATTTTTTAATTTCATTTAAAAGATCAATAGCTATGGTGGTTCAAACTTGAGTGGGCACTTTTTTCACTTTTGTGACTTTTCAGTAAATAATTATCACTAAAATTAAGTTAACTTCTTTTACCAAGCTTCTTTGAATCTCCACCAAGTTTCCAGCAGTGTAAAAATGTCGCAAATGGTTTTCAAACATTCAGATTCCACCTGAAATGTTTAAATTTACCAAAGTGATTAAAAATGAATAAATAATAATTCAAAAAACTCGATACTTCTCTAGAAAACACTTCGCTAATATTATGTCAGCAGCCGGCAATGCCATGACGCATTTTAAAAATATACTACAGACAATTCTTTCATTGTACCAGTTGAGATTCTGCTGCCACAACTTAGCAACGTTAAATTCGCTTCCATGTCGTCACTCTGTTTGTCGCATTGTTCACCAACGTGATTTTCCAAAAATTCAGCATTATCCAAATTGTACCTGCATGCAAGCAGATTTCAAATTCAACGTCATCTGCCATTTACAAAGTAAGCTGTGCAAATGAAACAGACCTGTTTACACCATCGCAACGTTCTAAGTAACTAATTCTTCAACTAGGCCCTGTAACGAATTCATTCATCATTGGTAAATAAGCTGAATTTAATGAAAAAAATTTAATGAAACAACAAAATTTTTGGAAAATATTTAAATTGCGAATTTCAAGGCACGAATAAATGTGCAATTTATTCCAAAAAATAAAGGATGGAGAAATTTGCGCATCGACGATAGAAGCAGGTTGTGCAGCAAATTGTTGAATATTTTATTCACCTCTGGCAAGGTGCTGTTCAAATTGCGACAAAGCCAAACATGCTGAAATCGACTTTTAATTTCTAATAATGTGAAAAACGATATTTTGATTATATTCTTTGCACTATTCTGTTCTTAGATTCAAAACTTCTACGTTGTATTTGGTTGAAAATGGTTATACTGTAAAAAATGTTCAGGATGCTGAACTTCACAGTTGCCTCTTTGAACTTCCACTTTAGAAAAGCTTCTGTCGTATGCAATAATTTGCCCTACTGCTATTGATTTCATTTACACTTTTTCCACAGTTGTTTGTTCATTTGGACCCCTCTACCCGGGGATACCTTTTTCTACATTTCACAAAAACAAAGCATTACGGGCACAGCCGTATCCCGCGTTGCTGTTATTAACAATTTTTTTACATCAGGTTTCCCTTCATAAGATTGATTATTTATTAAAAATGTTATTGTTTCCATTTCTTATTTAAATATTTATCATTGACAATTATTTTTATAAAATTTGTGCCACTGGTTTTTATTGTCCAACATTGTTTTAACCATTTATTACTAATTAAATAGAATTTTACCAATTAATGGTAAAATTGCTGCATTTAATTATTTTTTGTAAATGTTGCCATATGAGCATTATTTTTGTTCTTTCTCAAAAAGTCTATTTCATATCATTTATTTTGTGATTAGTCAGCAGTCATGGTTACTTTTGCTTTTATGAAAGCAAAATTAAATGAAAAGTTTCAGGTAGTGACGCCTGTTGTAAATAATAATGTTCCACTTTATTCATATAAAATTAATCTTCTCATGGATTCTTGGGATGCTTTCCACCCCCTAGGGGTTTTGTTTTTGCTGCAATCCGTCAATTTTCATTTTCATGGTCTGAAGCTTTGTGACATCTCTATTGAAACAATAAGACATATTTCAAAAAAAGTTTTCTGTGTTTTAGGACTTTTTATTCGGCCTGTAGAGCATCGTCAAGTTGATATGTGATTTGTTGGATTCTTGGGGTGGAATACACCCCAAATTAGAAAAACACGTGTAAGAAGCCTAGAATACGTTCGATCATTATGAAATTTGTTTTAATAGATAGTACAAGAGTGCTATATATGTTTGAATAAAATATAATCATATACAATGATCTATTTTGCAATGTGATGTTAGTTGATAAATATTATTAATAACAATTATTGAAGCATTTCACTATCATTCAGTAATAATTCGTTAATATTGTCTTCTTGAATTACCTGTGGAACAATAGCAAATGGTCATTTTATGCAACTGATATTTGTTAAAATGGTATCACTTTTTCCTATAATAAACAAACCGTTGACCATATGCGAAAAGTATACCTATCAACATGAATTATTCATTTACAAACAAATCATAAAACAGATACCACTTTGAAAACGTTTGCATTTTGCTGACTTTCACAATACGCGTTTTTTGAAATTAAAATATGAAATTTTTTTATACTACTGAAACCAGTTAGCATGCAATATTCTTCAAAAGCAAAAAACAAAATTATTATTTAATAATCTTTAAAAAAATGATAAACTAGTACTGATCTTATTATCAATTTTTATAAAATGTTAGTGTAATAATATTTTTAATTAAATGACAAACAGTTGTATGAAAATGAATTTGCTAGTTTTACTTTCAATAATAAGTAAGTATGAGTTTTATTTATTTCTATTCAAATTACGGTTTATTTTTACTTCAACAGTTCTTATCCAAGAAAATGGAAAAACAGTGAGATCAATATTTTTATCGACAATCACTGAGTAAGTAATTATTTACTTGAAAAATATAAAATAAAACGAACTTTCTCTTTCTATAATTCAATTTTTCAACATAACTATATATCATTGGAGCATTTCACATATTCAAAAGAAATCAGCAGTTTTTTAATTTATGAAATTTTTGCTTTTAATATTTTTGCAAATAAATTAAGTCTATTTTATGAAATCAATAATTAATATCGCAATCTAAGTTGACATTATAAGTTGAGATTAAAAAGTGCCAAATTAAAAGTTAAAACAAAAAATTTGTCATTTAATTAATTTCAAATAGATGTAAAAGAAACTTTTAGATTTTTGTGTTGCGTTTTATAAATTTAAACTCATGGATGTACTTTGTAGATTATTCATTAGTATTTTTAATACACAAATATGAATAATAAATCTTCAAAGCAACTTTCACAAATTATGCTCTCCATAATGTACTTTATGCAAATTCCTGTAAATTAATTCCTTTTAATTTTAGAATGTATGCTAAAATAATATAATATCTATATGTTGATATAAAAGAAAATTAAGTTCAAACTAGAATGTAATTTTTTAATTAGATACCTTTATTTTTCCACTTTAATGTTTGAAATTTAGATTTATTCAAATACCAGTTGTAAAGAATGGGCAGATTTGTTACTGCTACTGGATAAAACTTCTTTTTAAAAGCTAGCATAAAACATTAATGCTTTATTTTTGTAGCTTGCATAGTTGTACGAGATATCACTTTTAGGTTACGAGTAAGTGGCTCAAGCGAAGAAGCATACATTAATGGAATACGGTACGGAAGGAAGTTCAGTGCAATTTATGTAAAAAGTAAACATTTTTTGAAATTGTTGGTGCCCAGCATTCTTTCAGAAACGTTTAATAATTTTACATTAAACTGCATAAAATCGCTTGCATAAAATATCTACATATTAAGAATTTATTTAACTTTGTAATTTTGTTGCAGTATTTCCTTTTTATTTTATATTATATTTATGATTTTTCAGTTTTTTCAATAGGTAATAATTTAAATTTAATTTTATGACAACAAATTTTTGCAGAAAACTGTCCAATTGCTGTTTGTGAAAAGCCATGTACATCATTTCAAATGTTCAGAAATTGTCCTTACTGTGATTGCGATGGTAAGAAAATAATGAAAGACATATTCTGATAGTGAATTGCATTTTTAGGATTTATTTATCGAGAGCCTTGTATAAGTATAGAAGATTGTAGTTTCGGTGGTGTCTGTGAATACTACATTTGTCGCTATACATCAATAAATGCACTGTTTTAACCGGTCAATTTAATTTAACAATTATATCAAATCATACAATTCTATAAAACTGTAGCGCATATAGTTGTGCATTAATTTCAGCACTTGACTGATTAAATTTAAAAAAAGTGCTTGTTCAACAAAGTTCTTTTTTGATGCCCAAGTAAAGTGCAGTCTTTGGCGTTTCGATAAAAGCTTGTATGGCTAATGCCATTTGATTGTAAAGCGATGGTTTTTTTTGTTTTATAGATCAATGATTGCAGAATAATGCAACATTTGGCATTTTATTCAAGAAACACGAATTTATTTGTAATGACGGCAGATCCAACAAAACGCTGTAAAATTATAAGAAACTACTGTGCTTTTTTTATCAGCAAGTTCAATCATAATGCTGCCTCGAATAATGGCATTTCATTTGTAAAAATGTCATTTGTCATTACAATAAAAATTATTAAAGGTAATCTTAGCAATGCTTAATTTCTTTTGAAGAAAAATTTTAAACTTTCAATTTACAAATATTTGTTTTTAACACATTGATGCGTTGTTATTATTATTATCAATATTATTTCAAAGGTATTCAATATATAATTTATTATATTCTGCAAAGTTTATGACATTCTTCCATGTTTCACAAAAAATGCTGAAGATTAAAATTTTGAAACAATATCTGTCAGCAATCCTTTTTCACAATTCATAATTTCCCCGAACCATGAATTTGGTATGATTGTGTATTCTTCTTCTTCTTCTTCTTCTTCTCCTCCTGCAAACAGCAAGCATTCTTTTTCTGGTGTATAATTAAATGCCCTGCAGTTTTGTTTCTTATGAAGAAGGCGACATTCAACGATGCAGCCAACAATTGTACTTGAATATACTTTCTTCAGCAGTCTCCAACCGCCGACATTTGAATTTGCAAAAAATTCAATTACACAAACTTCTTTTACTTCCTTTAAATAAAACTTTAAGGGCGCTGGGTTTCCACTTCTCAAATCGTATCTGTCTAAAATCAAGAGCAATTCATTTGTACAGAAATTACAATCATTTCATACAATGTGTTAATAATACCTATCAAGGTGAAGATTTCATAAATTTCAAAAATACTGGAAAAATGACTTTACTTATTCCAGTAATGTAAAAATAAAATTGATCAGAAAATATCATTTAAATAGTAGAGTTTGCATGTCCTATTTCTAAGAAATTATGCGCTTTAATGAAAAAATATAATTTCAATATTAAATTAAAAATATTAAAGCAAAGGCATTAAAATTGAAAGAGATTCTTAAAAATGTTCAAATGCGTATATCAAGTAATTTAACCAGTATAAATGTTTAACCATAGCATTTAATAAAATAATTCTAAAACCACTAAGAACATCACGTACGTTTGCTTACCTGAGATGCATTGTTGCAGTTCAATAAGACGCCTGGCAGTTGGATGGCTTCTGTTAGTTCCTTGTGTATTCAATTCAATTATTGCACATTTGTGAGCAGCTCTTGAATACTGAACTGCTCTATAGGGCCACTGAGGTAAGATATTGCGACAAAGATGTAAACAGTAATTCAGTGATCGAACGTCAGTGAAAACATGCGTTACCGCCAACCCCGTGGAATTAAATTTTTTTAGTATTTTAATCATACAAACTTCATAATAATTATAGAGATTTACTGAAAATACTTCCTCGCTGGCTGTAACTGAGGTGAAAGAAACCATTTCATTTTCATAATATTGATCCACATCTTAAAAATTACTAGTTTTATAAGTAAAAAAAACATAATACAGTGAAACTCGGTTATAACGATGGGCATGGGGGACAGAGATTTCGATCGTTATAACCGAGTATCGTTATAACCGAGTTTGCATACATATACTTAGTTTATTGATACATTTATGGTTAAGTTTATTTCTATTGCAATAGCCGAGACATCGTTATAACCGAGTTCTACTGTATTATATTTTTTACTTTATCACAAAAATATCTTCAAAATGCCAAAAAATGTTAAAGCCGTCATATTTAATATGTCACAACATTATTAATTGATAAATTAAATCGAATTTCAATTTAATAAGTCGCAAAATGGTCAGTTAAAAGTGACAACGAAATTGTTTATAAGACAATAAAACTAATTTATTTTTAAATTGCACTTAAATTGACTTTATAGTGAGCATATGCACCCTATATTTGCTTGCTTTGTTCTAGATCTCTTATTATTTGATTAAATCACAGGATTTGTTTAAATAAAATCAAAATCTGAATATCAACTTCGGTAAAAATTTAATGCAAAACTTTACTTTTTGCATTTTTTAGATGCTGCATTTCCTTTTAGAGATATTTTAAAGAACCTTTTGTGCATATGATATTATTGTTATTATACTAATATTATAAAACTAAAATTGATGATGATTAAATTATTAGCAATGATGAATATTTTATTAAGTAAAATTTCTGTTAAAAACCATTTCTTCGTGAAATTATTAATACAAATTTCAGGTGTATTCACAGTCAAGATTAAAATTAAAACCAAAATTAAAATCACTTACTTTGAAACTCTAACGACATCATATTTCCAATTCTGAAAAAATATGGAAGGCTTTTATTGCTTGGAATTTCCAAAGTCTGTACTTCAATTTCATCTAAAAATTTTTTGCTTATTTTTTATCATACAAAATAATTAGCCATAATTGTTACTAATAATGAGTTGATGAAATCATTTGTATAAGATAAAAATTTGACAACTGAAGTTCGACAATTTACACAATAACTTATTAAAGGAATTGATTTAATAAAATATGCTTAACATTTCAATGTTGGATTTCAGTTAAAAATAAATGAATTATAATGTTTAAAATTTACATTTAATAAATAGCTTGATAATTAAAAATACTTAAGAAATAAACACCTCTAACGCTGAGATACAAGATGTAAAATGCGGTTCCATTTTCTTCAGCAGCTGGATAAAGAGCTGGAAGTGACGAAAAGTAATAATAACTACAACTGTTTGTTCTCCTCGCGAAAGTGACAGCATTGCAATTATTAAACTGACTGGTTAAGTCACAAGCAATTACACAACTTTCAACATTTGGAATTTCAATCGTTCGAAGAAACACAGCATCTGAAAAAACCTCTTTGCTTGTTTTTTGGAAATAATATCTTTTCCTATGTTGTTCTGAAGTAGAAAGATGAACAGAAGAGTTCAGAATACTTTCATCCATATCTGCTGATTCTGCGTCAAGAAGCAAATCCATATTTCCTGCAATTTAATGTGGATCTTTGTATTATTTGTAATCAAAAGACTAAACTTGAGACAGATTATAATGCAAATATATTAGTCTATAATTTTTTAGGCAATTTTTTTATTCAAATTAAAGATTAAACAAATATATACGGATTGCAGTTTAATGTTATTTAAATTACCTCCTTGGCATGCATAGATGAAAACAATGTCGAAAAGCATGTCACCCTCTGAATGTAAATCTGACTTTGACATGTTCATTACAAGGCAAGTTTGAGTTTCAAGAAAATAAAACACTGCATTGCATTCTTCATCAAAGGAGGCAATTAAACATAGTCGAATGCATCTGGCGTAAGAAATCCGTGCATGTGCTTCAGTAGTAAACTGTTCTATATTGCCACAAAATTTAGCTGATTCAAACAGACATGACAAATTTTCTTCTTCTACATAGCCACTGTATAGTAGAGCATCAGTTACCTAAAGAAATTGTTATTATTAAAACTGCAGCATAAATAGGCAGTCACTGAAATACATTTCTTACCAGTACTATGGAAAACAACATTAAGAGCGTTTTACAGAAGATTATCATTTTCTACCAACGCCAAATTTTGTTTTAAACCACTGTGCTTTTTATGGTTTCTACTGGAGGGAAATGTTAAAATATCAATAATTTCTCTATCATGACAATATATATTTATATTAACTGATTGTCGAGTATGTGTAAAAGTTTTTATTTTAATTTTTGTTTTTT
>JYDO01000157.1:0-99740 GCA_001447755.1 Trichinella papuae | reverse complement strand
AAAAATATAATACATTCTACTTTTTATTCAACATTTAAGTGCCAGCATCATCTCAAACTGTTGGAACGAAATTTTGCACAATTTTCGGTGCTATTTTGAATGAAATTATTATTGAATATAATCCAAATTCACTTTTATTTGCAAATTATTACAAAATATATATAAATAAAGCGATTACAGCTAATAATTTTGTTTGGTTTTCGTTTTAGGTGGTTCGGCATAGTGTATCATGAAAAGTAATGCGTTTCTCGTAAAATAGTGTTAGATATCACAACATTTAGCTCTAAAAGAAGCTAAACGTCACCCTTTTCATTTTCAGTATTTTCAGGCTATCACAATGGCATCACAAAAATCAGCAACGGACTACATTATTGCTATCAAAGTTGTGTGATGTCGTTACCGATGTCGCCCTGTTTTAGTTGAGGTTGGCATAAACGTTCCAATGTGGCTCCACACCAGAAAATGTTCCTCCAATTCTTCCGGTACTTCCTTCTGATGCTACGGTAGTGGACTGTAACGTTGTCTGTTCGCGGCAACTCAAGTTCTAACTAGAGTGCTGAAGAGAAAGAAACGCAAATGCTCCGCAAGAGCTTAAGTTTCACGACACCAACAACTGACACAACTGATTCACGACTATGATCAGCACAGACCCGATTACACACACAACTCATCAACACAGATATACAATATATGTTTAGTCTCTCTCGGTAGACTATCCTTAAATATTACACCGCGCAGATCGCAAACACCAAGTTTTTATTGCAGGCGGAGAACGGCCTCGACGACAGGTCGCTGGACCAGGGCGGTGAGCTGATCCAGACGTTCCTGGCGGTTGGCTTGCCGCGGTATTGATCCATTGTTCAGGCAGGTATTCTTACGATGGATAACAATGCCACCGCCTCTGGCGCCGCCTGGCTCCGTGTGATTCGCGCGGCATTTCGAAAATTTCATTCCCCATCGTTTGCTTTGGCTGGTTCCAGTACTACTAGCTTGGCCACCGGCCTGGTGACTTCTCCCCTGGAGATTCAGATCTGGGCGACTCGGTCTATCCCGTCTCGGCCGGTGAACAGCTTGGTGATCACTCTGATCAGGCAACGTGCCCGCGGACGGTGGTCCTCAACGATCATCACGAAATCGTCGATGCGTTGGCCGGATTGGTTGATCCCCCACTTATGGCGAGGTAGCAGCGTGATGAGGTAGCTGTTTCTCCACTTTCACCACCACCTGGCGATGAGCTGCTGCCTGTATCACCATCTGGCCGTCCACCGCGGCGTGCTGTGGCCTGACGGCCTCCATTCTGCATCCTTCTCTTCGATGGCCGGTAGGTCCGTGTACTCCCTGCTGGTCAGTTACTGAAATGGGCTCAACGGTTGGAGGCCCTCCTTTCCGTCGACGATCGTCAAAGAACGGGCGTTGAGACACGCCTCGACTTCGCAGAGGCTCGTTCAGAGCTCCTCGTCCAGTAGGGCTCGTCTGAGGACCTTTCAGAGCGATTCTTTTACGGAGCGTACCAGGCGCTCCCAGTAGCCGCCCATCCACGGGGCTCGTTCAGGGATGAATTTCCAATGAATGCGGTTCCTGACCAGCTCTCTCTGGATCCGATCCATATCCAGCGCTTGCCACAGCAGGTGGAGTACTGCTGCGGCGGCCTTGAATGAGCAGAAATTGATTGTATAACTTCCGGTCTGCCTCGTCGTGCCATGAATCACCGCAGTGCATGCAGCACTCAGGCGGTGGCCATTTGCGGCACCAATTCCAAGTGCCCGTCTCTGGTCACCATGCAGGTGAACAAGCACACATACCTTGGCAAGGTGGTCTTTTTCCCGACTCGGACCAACAAGGGTCCGGCGAAGTCCAAGCCGGTGAGCGAAAATGCCGGTGCCGGGATTGCTCTGTCTCTCAGCAGGGCTGCCATCCTTGGTTGAGCAGGCCGGGCTATTGCGGGACGACAGGTCAGGCATCTATGCAGCACTTTCCTCACTTGGCTGCGTCACCTTAAAATCCAATAGCGCTGTCTCAGCGCAGCCAACGTTTGGTCTGTTCCAGTGTGCAGCTGCCTCCGGTGACAGCGGGAGATGAGATTCGTGTTCAGCGCGTGTTCTCCTGGCAGGATAACCGGTGTTCGCACTGGTAACAGGAGATCAGAATTACCCAGACGCCGGCCCACGCGCACCAGCCCGGATGCGTGGTTGATGTATTTTGATAACAAAAAATTTGTTCTCCAGAGATCCAGCAGAGCCCATTACTCTCAGGATGTCGTGTCGGTGTCTGCGTGGGCACACTCAACATATGAACCTTTGGTCCAACTGTCCATAGTGATCTTGCCAAGGACTTTCACAGCATGCTCCGACATGACGCCCACACCAGTCGAGCTGTTGGGTGTCACATAGTGACTAATCACTGATCAGCTGCATAACTGGATACATTTGGATGCTTGCTTCACTTTGCTGAGGGTTTGGCTCTATCAAATTCTCACGTATACGTAACGACGACGATGGATGACCTACTGAAATGTTAATGTGAGCCATAATGTTGTGTGTTCAGTTCTAAAGAAAATTTGACTATTATTGCATATTTTTGATAACATTAATTGTTAGTTTTAGTATTCCATTTTAGTGGGTTACTAAAATTGGCAACATAATTAATTCAATAGTAACTTCTTACCCTTTGGTTTTTTTGCTAGTTTTAATACATTCCACCAGTGTTGTTAAGACAGCTCCACGTAGCTAATAATCGTCCTGCCTATTGAGATAAAAAAATATTTTTGAAAACTTCACATTAATTAGCAGATTACGTTAAATATTGAAATATACTTACTTCTGAGTAGTTTGCTTATAAAATGAAGCTTTGGATGAAAATGAGTTTTCCTTGAAATATATATTTATTATGCCTTGTTAGAGTTAAAACTTCGGCGTACAAACAAAAATGCAGCATTTGCTTACGATGAAATTTTCATCTTGTTATGATCATTCAGATGAGGATTCATTCTTCTATCAAACTATTTTCATACGTAACTTATCATAAACATCAGTTGAAATGTCATTTACAAGAAAGTACCTTCAAAAAGAATGAAATCCATAAAGCTTATTATTACAATATTATAATAAATTGAAAATATTGAAACTTGAACATGAATAACAAACCTATTGTTAATGCCATGGTTACAATGCTGTGTTAGTTATAGATGTAAATCTGACATGCATAGCAAAATAAGTGAAAATTTTTACTTACGTTTGTCGTCGTTTTGCTGCTACTACTTGAGAGAAGAATTTCACGCACATTATATAACTGAAATTGAATATGAACTTTATTCAGTGTAATTTTGCCGCAAGAAAGTACTAATTGTGCAAATTACGCTGTACATACATTCATTTGATTGTGATAACCTAATTTCTCTGAATAATCTGACCTTAAAAATTAGTAAGTTGAATCGTGAGGCATTATAGCAAAAGTAATTTGCATGAACATACTTTGACCTATTTCGTTGATTACTTCGAATTTGTCAATGAAAAATTGCTTTTACGAAACAGTCATTACAAATTATTATCCATACATGATTACAATATACGAATTACAAATAATATGGTGAATTTGATTTGAAAGTTTAAATAAAATTGCATTAATATGATGTTATATAGCCAATACTACTACTTTCATTAGAGTAAACAATTTTACTGTTAGTGAGGATGTGTTAGCTATGTGTAGTTATAAGCAAATTTCTTTGTAAACCAAAATTGTCCTAGATTAAAGTGTAACAATTTAGCTGAATGAATAATTTATAAATACTGATTACTACTTCATGTAGTAGATTTCCTGACTGTATCAAAATGAAAACAGATGAAAACATAAAAGACATGAAGATGATCATTGGTTAAATGAGTCGGGAGTGCCGTTTACACACATACACAATCATGACGTTACGCCAAATAGTCAACTTGAATATTACAATATTACACAAACCAAACCTGGTGCTTTTTGAATGTTGGTTGCGCTGAAGAATACAATCGACCACGTTAATAAACGCTGCATGCAATTTGAGCGAATAAAGGGCAAATAACGTCGCATAATAAACGGAATGTCCACTATTCCGCGTCTGATTATTCGAAAAATCAGTTACCAAAGCGATCTCAAAAAACGACATGTTCAGATAATCAAAGTTCTACTGCATTTCAACTTTCAACTTCCCCTGACTATTGAGAAACGAAGAAAGATGGAAACTGGGAATGATCTCTGAACATGAATCAATTAACTTGCCAACATGATGGATCAGTTTACAAAAAGATGAAAATACAGAAAATGCTGATCACCAACGTCACGCCGAACAAATACACTGATCCTATGAACAGAGGCGTAACGTGGCAGAATCTAGTATCATTCTGAAAACCCTCGACTGATGATTGTTGACAACAGTTCAATGCAGATCTGCTTTATTATAAAAAGTTATTTGCAATGAATGAATGAATGATTGAATGAATAAATATTTAGGCAACCAGCGTGGTTTAGAGTTGATAATGTTTGATCAAAAAATATAAAGAATAGAATAAGAAAGAAAAGTAAAAAACGGTTACTTACTTTACGGTTACGAAACGGTTTCAAATTGATGGAAACAATCATTAGAGGAACGACGTTCATATTATTTTAACATTGATGAATAAATATGTAGATCGTAGACAATCATAAAGGGGAAATATCAAACACCAAAAACGACATCACACAACAAACAGCAAGCAGCACACGCCGAGAACTGAACTCTATCGAACTAAAATTCATCACTGCATTCACTGAGAATAAAAACGTATAATAAATCCCTTGAAGGGAGAAACAGTTGCTCCACTTCTTAAGGTCATATGCAAATGCGCGTGCATATAATAAGTATAATAAACGTAGCTTAACGTGTTGTTTACATTATTCAAAACAGCAAAACGTTTGACATTAACGTTTGAAAGCGAACAAATTTTCAATAATGAACAAAATGACATGATCATGAAAAAATAATACATTGGAAGCAAATAAATAAAGCTCATTAAAGGATGATAATTTCTTCTCTTTCTCAACAGTGGGTTTTACACACTTGCTGTTGTGTTTCAATCGATTTCTATTTTAAAATAAGTTAGATATAAATAGAATTAAATACAATATGTATATATGTCAGCAAACATTAAAATTTGCATGAAGTACATAGTCGATTGCAAAATTTTCCGCGAGCCATTATTAATGAACAAATATTTCTCTTTTGTGGAAACACAAGTAACACTTTGAAATATGAAATTACCTGATAAAATATTCACACATGTATGGATATTTTGTCACTGCCACATTCACTGAATATCATTCTGATTATTCGTTATGGAAAGGTATAAATCAATAAGGCAGAAATAATAATAAAAAAAGTAAAGTAAACCGTTTTTCAATCAGTTCTAATGCTTTATTATCTGTTTTCCATTTATCCGTTCCATTCGTATCGATTGTTCATAATTATAAATCAACGCAACTAAACATAACCATAATAGATAAAATGCAACATGTTTAAACAAACTTATGATATGATACAACATAATATAATATAGTGAAACAAAAAATATTATTCATTTAAATCTGGCTCAGCTTATTGAATACAGACCACCAATTGATCAGTCGAGAAAGGCAAAGAAGCACAAAGCCAAGCACACAGTAAGTAAAGTTTCAATCAACAGGGCAGCCCTCTTTAGAAACATCTCCAAAAACTGTAATTTGCCTGAGATCGACGCGTTTGTGACGGTGACGACGATGCGTTCGATCCAACGATAGTGATCGCATGCAACCAACAAAATGATCTTAAAGAGAAACAAAATAAACAATAGAAAAAAAAATCAAAATATCCCATCAAAATAGATTAAAATCTGTGTGTGTATTTTTGTTCTCTCTTACAAACACACACGCATGCTTACTTCTCATGAGCAGACCAGTGCTGGAAAAGTTTTCTGGAAGCCCGCCAACGTAGAGTGTGTGTTTTTTCTCCTCCATAAAGTCACCTTTCCGTTTTTTCAGTTGCATGTGCGCATTAGTGCCGTCCACTCCGATCGTTACAAAGTTCTTCACTTTGAGCACCTGTTCAGACAATGCATAAACATATTTATATATAAATAAAAAATATAGCTGAATTAAATATGCCATGCAAAGAAGCCAAATGTTTTGCTTACTCGAATCGAATGCCAATGACCATCACAAAGAGCGCTGTTGGATTTCATCGGCAATTTCAGTCGTTGACCAGCCTGTTGTTCATGCTCAACAGAAAGCATCACTACTCCGTCGACCATTTGCAAAGTGATAAATTCAGAACCGTCTCCGGAAGCAATGACAAACAGTATTGCATTTTTTGATCGAGGCTTAATTTCAAAACTGAAACTTAGCTTCGATTCGATCTACACAAAAGCAAAAAGTTGACACAAACACTGACAATATTCTTCAATCAATTAAAATAAAAGCAATACCATAAAATCGTTGTCCAATACAAAATAACCGTGTTGTTCGCCGAAAAAGATTCCCCGTTCAAATTCATTGTCACAAGGATAAACGCCAACAGAATTCGAAGCATCACCCATTGGAACGTTGTTCAACAATATGTTGCGCATGCAACCAGAAAATACAGCAGCAACATCCTGAAATTGAATTGAATTAAACTGTATTCATATTTGAGATTATTCTATTTAAAAATGGTATTAATAATACTGATAATGTGGAGTGTTGTTTTTTCGCTGAACGAAATTCCTCATTCGGCAAGCCTCCAATGTAGAACGGACGTTGCAAATCAATACGAGTGGTCAAACCAGGCGACTTGCCTTCCGCTTGCAGAATGTCATCAATCCACAGTTGACCATCACGACCATCTCTGTACAATTTCACCTGAAAATCAAAAAAAAAATTTGAACATTTTTTCAATTGCAAAAATCACTCACTACTCATCACTCGCACAAACTCACATAATGCCACTGGTAATCCAGGATGCTCTGTTTGGATTGCAACGATACTGAACCAGAACCGCTGTCGTATTCGTAGACAAGCTTTCCATCTTTCAAATACAAAGCTGTGTAATCTTTCTTCTTGTCACTAGCGTATAGAACAAGCCCATTGAACGTGTTGGCTCTCAATTCGAGTGAAAATTCAGCTCTAACAAAACAAAACAAAAATAAGGAGAACAATCTCTCAACTGATTTAAATCACTTTACACACAAAACAACAGCCAACTCACCTGGCATCAATTGGAGAGACAAGAGATTGAAATTCGAGTCGGGAGTTGCTTTCAGTACCAAAACGAAAGCAATTGCCACCACAAGGAGCGTGCTTTATTGGCTTCAACTGCAACGCACACGTGTCCACGGCTGGCACAGCTATAAAGGAGAAGTAGTATCAGCCGGGGGTAATGAAGGAAAATTGGTCCTTTTTATTTCTTATTCTCACATACCAATTGTTGTAAATGTCATGCTAACGTCTTGATCAGAATCTGGAAGAAGAGCTGCAATTTCTTCGGCTGATGGAAACAAATCTTCCGGACAAATGTTGAACGATATATACTCGCCGTAGCGTTCACTGTCGGCAAAATTTAACATCCTGCAAAAGAAATATAATATTGCTTTGGTCGTTTCAGTTTTCCGTTCAATCAATGGTACCTTCCGTTATAAGTGACATCACCTATACAGCCAACAAAAGTTGACATGTTCTGAAATTGTGGATCTGAAATTGGAATCGCGCCCAAATGCAGTGTACTGTCCGACTGAGCATATACACCAAGCGGTTCCATGTACACTGAATTGGTGAACAAATCATCCATATCCAATTTGATTCTGCACGTTAAAAGTAAAATAATCAGTCATACACATACATGGATGATGATGATGATGATGGATGAGAAAACGGAAGAACTAACTTACTCAGATCCAATTTTGCTAATCGACACGTAATGCCAAATACCATCTGCAAAATTCTGAGCGTCAATTTTGACAACATGCTCGCTGCTACCCACTGATTTACTCTTCAACACAACGAAGCCATCCTGTACAGCAACAGACAAAGTGTTTGCCTATAAAATAAATTTAAAAAAAATTTTTTTTCATCTACAAATAATTGGTAACTTGTTATTATCATATCAGTATTACTGCAATCTCGTCGCTGACCAACAACAACCATGTATTTGCAAGCATAGTTCGAAACTTGAACGACAGTTCCATGTTAGCATTCCAGGTGAGACTGCTAAATTTGACCGAACTTCCAGGTCTGTCGAAAGCAACAGAACGAATCGGTCGGTTTGGACAACCAGGTTCGGCAAAATACGCTTGCAGATGACGATTCAAATTTACATGATATCCGTTGATTTGCATTCGTTCAATGCAACCGTGGAAACTTTGACGAATAACAGGAGAGTTGGCCGGCAGTGCTGAACTCGACACTCCGCCCACATAATATTCATCGGTCACGTCAAGATGACTCATCTTTCCAGGTGAATTGCCTTCGACAGTGTCCGTCATGCCGACAGACAGTACAGCTTGGCGGCCATCACGTTTCACGTGCACACGATGATACTGACCATCGTTGTACTTGCGAGGAGTGACCAACATGGCCGCACCAGAACCCAAATTGTAATGCAATCGAACTTGTCCACGTTTCATTTCAATTGCAAAAAAATCTCTCTAAAGCAAAATGAACGAACAATTAATTGTTTATTAATTTTTTTTGCAATTTTGCCTACCTCTTTGCCCATGTAGAACAGCAAACCCATGCTTGAATAGGTTTTGAAGTAGAATATAATTTCATTTTCTTGACGTGCATTCCAGGCATCTTTTTGCATCAAAATGTAGCCACTGCCGGTGAAGTACATACCTGAAAGAAAAAGCATCCCAGCTATTGTTGTTGTTGTTGGGATCAATCAATTTTTCTGGTAAAACAACACAACTCACCGCTTGCAGAAACCGTTTCCAGTAGTTCTTTACGTTCAGGAGCGCCGTATGTGTTGTTGCGCCCGTCCAACACAAAATTCCACAATCCTCTCGGCTCTCCGTGCACTGTCAAAGCTTCAATTTGTCCACTGTATCGGAAACTGCTAACAGATGGCGGTAGCTGGGAAGAGGAAACAAAAAAAATTAAAATGATGATTGCAAACACAACAACAATGAAATGGACAAATTCCACATTCAGCAACGAAGAAGTGCTCAATGAATGAGAGAAAATAAAATTACTTGAACAGTGTCAGGAACGCCTCCGACGAACAGCTTGCTGTCGTTTTGATGCAGATTTAAAATCGACTTCGTCCCTCGACTGAACACTTCGACCGACTCGTCCGGCTCGTGGTCAGTGCTGACAGTGAGAGTCAACAACTTGCCGACCCGTTCGACGGTCGCTTTGTGCCATCGACCGTCGGATACGAGTCGTTCGGTTTGAACAGCGGTCGGGCCAGCGCCCAAATCGACCGTCGCCTTCAAGTAGCCGTCGGCTATTTCCAACGCCAGATAGTCGTCCGACGGCAACGAACCGGCGTTCCTATCGGCACTGTGCAATTCGTTGCCAAGGAAGAACAACAGTCCGTCCGGATAGTGAGTTCTGAAGTACAGTTGAACCTGCGTCTGCGCTTGCACCTCACCGAGTCGGTCAAAATTGTACAACTGCAGGGTCGAATTTGGATAGAAGCGAACCCCGAGCTTGACTTTGTTCGCCAAATCCCTGGCCCGTGCCAGTTTCTCTTTCAACAACGCAACGCCGGCTTCGACGGCATTCATGCTGGATACACTTTTCACGAACGTGTCACGCAACGAAGAGACATTCTTCAACAGCTCTGGAACCATCAGTCGAATCTGCTCCACGTTCGCCTTGGCCCGTTTCACGTTACTAATGGCAGCGAGTTGGTCGGCCAGCTTTTCGTCGACTTGCTTGACCACAGCTTCGTGATCTTTCAGCAGGGTCGACTTGAGTAGCTGCTCTTCCTCGTTGACCAGAGTGTTGGTGTCCGAGGCGAAAACACTAGCATAGGAAACTTGGCCACGAGTTTGGTCGAATTGATCCGTTTCGTTGAACAATTTCAACACTTGCTGTTCAGTGGCATTCAATTCAGCCCGCATGTTTGCGATGGTCGCCTCATTTTCAGACAACTCCTTGCGCATCTGATTTTTCATCTTCGCGCGCATTTCTGAAGCTTGTCGAACAATCTGCATCGCCAGTCCAGCTTGCTCTTTGACCTCCTCTTCCAAGCCATCCAATCGTTCAGGCTCAGTCAACAGCTCGTAACGGTTCGTCGAAAGCCAGTCCACTGCTCGACTGGCGTTGGCCAAAGCGTCCGTAATTTGCTTGTAAGCTCGGCTAGCTTGCAAAGCATCCCCCACATTCTGGCGACTGTCGGCAAATTGCATCTCCAAATCACGCACTTGGCTATCGAGCGTGTCACTGTGCTCGAGCACGGCCTCTTTCATCAGTTGTATTTTTTCAATAGCCTGCCCATCTTTTTCAATTTTAGCCGCCAACACTGGACTGGATTTGTTCAACTCCAACAAGCTGCTCTCCAACTTCATCCGCACGTCACCCATTCCACTGATGATCGCCTGCGCGTTGTTGATCAGTTCATAAGCTTCAGAAAGGGTCTGTTCAGTTTTGGAAATATTAGAATTGGGCATGTTTTCAAAAACTGGTGCGGTGCCAATTTCTGAATAGCTCATCTCCGTTTGTTCCATACGAGTTCGACTCTGCTCGAGCTGGTCAAGCAAATGCCCAACTCGTTCGTTGATGCTATCGAAGCTTGTGGCAACAATCGCACTCGCGTTGCGCAACTCTCGCACGGACCGATCGAAATGGTCCACCTCCTCAACGAGACGATTGGAATTTTCCAGCTCGGCTAGCGCGTACTCTTCCCGTCGAGCCAAATCCGCGTCCTTTATACCAGACAAAAAGTTCGCCACTTCAGTTTTCAGCTGCTCCGTCTGCTTGGCCACATCTCCTCCACCACTTGCTGCACCGTTCCAATTGGATTCCAACGACTGTGCAAATGTTTCCAGCTTTTCTATTTGATCTTGAAAAAAATATCCAGTGCAATTGAAAGTCAATCATTCATTATTGGTATTACGCATCAGCGACAAACATCATGCAACAACAGTAATAAGTTCGTTACTTTTCAATTTTGAAGAACTCGTTCTGATATCACGATGCACTTTGAAACCGTGTTCACCAAAATCTGCAGCCCGACGGCGCGCTTCCTCAGCGTCAGACATTGACCGTTTGATCTGAAGAAGTAAAATAATGACAAAATAACCACAGCTTCAAAAAATAAAATCACCACATACAGTGACAATTATGTTGTTGGCATCTTGCAATTGAAAGGCATTTCCATGCTTGAACTGTGTCAAATTGTCCAAGCCATCCAAATTCGACTATAAAACAAGAACAACAACTTAACAAACTAAACTACATAAACAACAAGCAAATTGATCATTCTTACAATCATCTGGTAAAGAGTACGGTTGAGACGATCAAGCCGCTTGGATGAAATTTGCGCAACTGACAGATCGTGAGTACTATTTTCAATTTCATCCAACTCGTTTCCAAATTGTTCAAAATCGTCCACCAATCCGACAACACACTCGTCGCATTCTGCAAAAACAAGTTCAAATTAATCAACTGTACATCAAAATGCAAATCAAACGCAAAAACATCCTACGCAAACATCCATGATAAGGTACAAGCAAGTGACCAGGCAAACATTGATCACAACGGGTTCCTGTAGCGCCTTCCATACACTGACACTGACCAGTGGCCGGATCGCAGATGGTTCCCATCGCCAGATCAGATTCACAGTCACATTTACGACAACCGGATGCTGAGTAGTTCCAAAATCCGTCGGCACATCGTTCGCAGAACAAACCGCCGACGCCAGGTTGACAAACACACTGGCCAGTTTCCATGTCACACTGAGCGGTCGTGGCCGCTTCGGCACAGTTGCACATTTGACAGCCTTGGCAATAGTTGAAGCCCCAAGCATTGTCCGCGCAATGGTCACAATTCTCGCCCACCACATTCGTCTTGCACTGACACTGGCCAGTGTCAGCGTCGCACCATTCACTGCCACATTGATTGCAAGAACACTCTGCAAGCGATGAAAAAAAAACACAATCAGCATATGTATTATTAATTTTTTCACCTCCACTCAACGTTGTTTACCTGTACAATTGCTTGCCTGCACCGCGTCACCGTAATACCACGGTGCGCAGAGTTCGCAGTGAAATCCATCGGTATTTTTTTCACAGTCGAAACAACGACCGTTTGTCGAATCACAACTGTTCTCCTTTGTCAACTGATTGTTATTGTTGCAGAAACACCTTTGACAACGCCCATCCGGTCGACTCGGTTCCCCGAACCAACCAACCGCACATCTAAGAATACACCAATGTGATAAGTATTGATTCATCTGTATTTCGTGAAAATTATTCTCACTTGTTACAACGATCACCTGCGTAACCTTCCGTGCAATTGCAACTGAGCAGTCGACCTCGTTCATTTACTTGGCAACTGTGTGCAAAGCTAAAAAATAAAATGAACAAATGAAGAAGAATAATGAAAATTTGGCAACAAATAAATGCAAAAATTTAACTGACTTGTTCCCCAACGTCGGCAATGGACAAGGACATAGTTGGCAATCCATTGGAGATCCAAAAGTGGCATCGCCGTAGAATCCAGCCTGGCATTGTTCACAGTGATCGCCGGCTGTGTTGTGCTCGCAGTGGAGACAAAGTCCCGTTTTGGGATCACAGCTCTTGGAATGGCCATGGCATTTGCAAGGCACGCAAGAGCCGAGGAAAGGTCCAGTGTTGACTCGGTAGAAACCTTCGGCACATTCCTGTTTCAAAATAGCAAAGTGAAGAATTGAATTCAACAATGGGCAACACTACTACTACTAGTAGTAGTAGTGCTGCTGCTGCAAACTGTACAAACATACTTCACAAGAGGTACCCTTGTACGGTGGTGGGCAACGGCAAATTTCCACATTCAACGCTGCTCGTTCAGGATTGACGAGAGAATTCGAGTCTGCAGTTGTCATAGTGAACATTTTCATTCTGAAACAAGCAAGAACCAATTATTCCACAATTGCAGCTTTCACTATACAATGATAACAATAATAATACTGCTCAACTTACACTACTCGTTGAAGTCGAGTGTAATAAGATGCTTTGACGAGCAAAGCGGTAACATTTTGCAGCACCGTCATCAGCTGGGCCCTCGTAACTGGCTCACCATTTTCGTGAGTCCATCGTTCCTGCAAAAGCAACAAAATAACAACAAATGATGCAGTGTTCATTGTTAGCCAATGAATTTTCTGACAAATCCACATCACATACAGGCAATAAATCAACTTCGACAGAGAAAAATGAGTCAAAGGTAGATGGTTGCTCTTCGCTCCAGTATTCCAAAGTGACATTGTTACCCTGAATCATTGTAAACAAAAATAATACACGTCAGATTGAGCAGAGAAAACAATAATAAAGCATAAACTGACCTTCAAAATCAAATCCGGAGAAACCGTGATGCTAGTGGTTTCAACGCTTGGCCACGCGCTGATGGTGTAGAACAGCTTACCGCCGAACGAAAGCAATCTGTTGCCCAAGTAAGCCCAAGGTGCGACCATGTAAACGAGCTTCTGCTCGTCAACGGCTGATTGATCGAAAAATATTTCCAATTTGTGATCATCACTTTCGACAAGTTTCGCACTTGGCGCGTGCAGTACTTTCCAGCCGTTCATGTGGACAATTTCACCGATTGCAAAATTCGCACTTTGGCATATAGCCGTAATTCCGAAACAGAAACACTCTGTGCAGCCTTTCGGATTGCGCATTTCCAAGTTGAACGTGCCCGGGGAACAAGAAGCACAAGTACTGCCGATCACGTGTTCCTAAATTGAATAATAAAGAAAGAATGCAAATTGACATCATTAAAATCAAAAAAAAAAAAGAAAGAAAAACACCAAGCTAAGCTAGCTAGCTAGCTGTTCACCTTGCAAGAACAAGCGGCGGTATTTTGGTCGCAAATTTCAGCCGTAGAGCCTGCCAGATCACATGCGCACTGATAGCAGTGAGGATAGCCGTAATGGCCAGCCAGACAACGGTCACAACGTCGACCGCCGACATTAGCAACGCACAAACACTGACCAGTGAGCTGATCGCATTGTGTAGCTTGATTCTGTGTGCCCGGTGCACTACAAGCGCACTCTTGGCAGCCAATCAGAGCGTCGTAACCGTAGGCGTTCGTTTGACAGCGTTCGCATTTGGAACCTTCCACCAGTGGTGGACAGAAGCAATATCCCGTACGTTCGTCACACATCCGATTCGGCCCGCATGCACAGGCTGTGGAAGAGAAATATGATGATCAATCATTCGTTTTCACAACAAGCATGACCAAACAAAAAACAATTGAAATAATAAATATTTCAAACACTCACGTTTGCAATTTGGAAAACCAAAATATCCAGGCTTGCACTGGGTGCATTGACGACCGATTACGTTCGGCTTGCAAGAACACTGACCACCGTACCGTTCGCACACAAAACTCGTCGATCCTTCCAAATTGCAATCACAACTAATCGCACCGACATTGAAATCCACCGTCAATGAAAAGATTAACTGTTTGCATTGTTCGTCCTCTTCAGCTACTGCAGCAGTGGTTGCGGAGGGCTGATTTAAATATTTTGAACAATTGCCCATGTCAATCCGCGCACGATCCGCCGACACTGGATACAACACATCGTCACTGTAACTGGTGATGGGTATCACCAGCACATAGTCCAAGTAGGTGTTCTGTTGCATTTGTTCAGGTTTTGGAAAAAGACTCAACAGAAAACGATCACGAATATCAAATGCAATCGATCGACTGTCACCACTTCCGTAAACGACACTTCGACAACCTGATACACTTGGGCAGAATTTCAACTCCAACAGGGCTAAATAAATGAATAAATAAAATATTACATGTATTACACCATCATTATGAAATGTACAATGAAAAATATAACAAGCATGTCAAATATACAAAATAAAAAGAAATACATAATAAATAATTTCCTTGCTTTTGAAGTTTTAGAAACTAGGGATATAGAAAGATGTAGAAAATTTAAATTAAGAAACAATAAAAGATACCACACACATGCCCGCTTTCAAACACACACTCAGTGCTATCCCCCCATCAGTATTGAAATTTCACTTACCATTATTTGACTGTTGTTGACCGTATGATGAAGTAGGCAAATAAGCAGTATCTTCAAAAAGAAATAAATAAATAAATAAATAAATTGTTCAGAAAAATATAAACATTAAATTAGCGAGCAAATGAAATCAAAACTTACCATTATGAACACTGCGAATATCAGATTCGATGATCATTTTTGAATGAACAGGACTGTAATAATGCATGACAAACACGTATTTATCCGGCTTTGGAACAGATCCGGTGAAATGAATGATTCCCTGAGAAAATGAACAAACAGACGTACAATAGTAGCAGTTAGCGAAACAATCTATTTATACTTCAGCAGAAATGTTCAACGGAATAACTTGTATTTCTGGATCATAAATCAGAAATGGTAAATCATAACCACTGATTGTTGTATTTCTGTAAACTGATTCCACCTCAGTGCGACTGGCACTTGGAAGCGAGAGATGCGCAAAACCGACACATCTGAACAACATACAGTTGAAACACACACAAAGCAAATGCATATGCAAATAAATAACCATTACCTGCCATCCATTTTTATACATTGCGGTTGTGGCTGCAACAATTCTACATCCCAATCTTCTGATGGTATCAGCGTAACACTTTTCTAAAAAAAAATAAAAACAAAGCCACAATTATAGACAGGGCACATTTTTCAGTATTTGAACAGATTTATTACCAAAGCTAAATTCGGTTTCTTTCCAGTCTGAATATTAACTACAAGATTGTCATTCGTTTCAAACCACAAAGGTTGACCATTTTCAGAAACCACTTCACGACAAAATGTACTAACAAAAAAAATGACGTTGCTTTTTAAAATATCGAATATTGAATAAACAAAAATCCAACCTGTACGGACAATGGTGAAACACAAGCGATCCTTTTGTACTAGCGAGACCGTTGGACACTTCTACGTGAGCAGGTACAATGTCATCGTCGAAATTGTAATAATCAATCACAAGTGTGTGATTGCCCATCTTTTCAGGTTTGACTTCAATCGAATAAAGCTGATGCAGCAAAAAATGTTACAAAATTAAATGTAATACAACAAAAACAACATAAAATAATAGTTTGATTTGATATTCAATTTACATTTTCAGAGTTAATCCACAAATGCTGATCACTGCTAACTGGCAATTGTGCTGGATAAAATTCGAGCTTTTCCGGTTGACCATCCACTTTGAAATTGTCCAAATTTAAGGACGGTTTCGACAATTTTGGATAAATCAGCATCTCGCAAACGGCCGCGTCAGATTCGTTGAACTGCAAGCATGGCTTGGGAAAACTCGTGTGCAAGCTAGTGGCGCCAAAATAAGCTTCCGGCAAGAAAACTACATAATCCTGATAAGAAAAAAATTTGCAAAAATAAACGTTCAAAAATTGTAAGTTAAAACGAAATAAGCAAAAAAAAAAACAAATCAAAAGAGCACTTACCAAAAGAAGACGATGTGCGCTTTTTATTTTCAAAAGCCACTGGCCTGGATTGAGCACAAACGGGTGTGGTTGAGCTGACGAAGGGACCAACTGCAATGACGGCAAAACGGTCTTGGCAAGTCGCATATCGACAGATTGTTCCACGTCAAGATCTGTAAATGTAATTATAATGTAGTCCATTTGTAAAATACGCTCATTCAAACATACTGAATCATTGAAAAAAAAAACAAATCAAAATTGCAAAACTTGCGTGTATCACTTACCACGATTGCTATGCGTATAAATGGGATGCATGCTAATAACAGCTGTAATATCTTGTTGCGTGGGATTTTGATAGCGCAACAAAATTCGATAAACGCTCGACTTTGGTATATCAACGGGTATGTGAATTTCGTCCTAAAACAAAATAAAAAAAATGATTCACTGAACGTACAAAAAAAGAAACGCACAAAGTCCATCTTTTCTGGTCTACCTGAATTGGAGAAAATACCGCATAACCTTTCCAAGAGTAGTCAGGAAAAAGGTGCTCGTCGACGGCAAATCTGGCAGGTTGCTTATCAGCAGTGACGGCATCTTCGGCTTCGTATTTCAAATGTTGCAGAGTGGGATAGAAATGAGCTTCAATCGGTTCAGAACAAGTTCGACCACCGACGCGAGGTTTGCAGAAACACTGACCAGTGCGTGGATCACAAATGTTGCTGAACGAACCGCCGCTGTCGCACTGGCAAGCTGACAAAGAAACAAAGAGCACAATGAATCAATTGTTCAAATTGGATATCACCAACAACACTACTTACGCTTGCATCCCAAGGGATTGGAAGGGTTCAAAGCGTAGAAACCGTCCTTGCAACGGGAACAGTCTCGTCCAAAGACGTTCGATTTGCAATAACACTGACCAGTCAGATGGTCACAGTCGGTCAGTGACGACAACGTTCCTGCAGGATTGCAACCGCAAGGTTCACAACCATGCACGTTGTGATATTGCAAATTCCAGTGAAATCGTTCGCACTCGTTGCAACGACGGCCAGTGACGTGACTCTTGCAAATGCAAAGATCACCCTTTGGAACTTTATCACATCCAGAAAAATTCAAGGAAACACCCCTCGGATCACAGTTGCATTCTGAACATCATTCATTCATTCATTCATTATTCATCAGCATCAGCAACAGAGCAAAGTATAAATTATTATTAGTAGCAAATGCACAGAGACAAGCATGCAATTCTTGCTTACCTTCACAAAGAGGATAATTGAAAAAATTTTGTTTACAGCGATCACATTTTTGTCCAACAAAATTAGCTTTGCAGAAGCACTGACCATTGTCGTCGCAGGTGGTTCCCAAGCTTCCGAAGCGATTGCATTCACAAGCTGAAATAAATGCATATTGAAGAGGAGGAAATGTGTCCAAAAAAAATAATAAAGGAAAAAAATTTTCAAAAATAATAACATACGTTTGCAATGTGGATAATCGAAATGACCAGCACTGCAACGGTCACAGTGCAGTCCGCCGAAGTTAGACCGACACTGACATTGGCCCGTTTCAGCGTGACATGATTCCGACAATGAACCAATACTGCTGCAGTTGCATGCTATAGAGAAGAGCAAGAGCAAAACATTAATACCAGACTAACTTTGAGATGTTTTTGATTATAAAAGTAACAACCAGTACTCACATTTGCATTCCGGTAAACCATAATAACTGGTCATGCATTGACCACACGTTTTCCCAGTAAAGCCAGGCTTGCACAAGCATCGACCAGTGTGCAGATCGCATTTTTCTTCAGTCGTGCCAAGACTGTGACAATTGCAATAGTCACACTTTGGATAGCCAAAATAGCCGGCCCGGCAACGATCACAACGTGCACCCTCATAATTCATCAAACACGAACAATGACCGCTGGTCTGATTGCAAACTTGGTTCCTGGATCCAACTACATCACAGTCGCACTGTTGACAAGCGGGAAAACCGAAATAGCCTTGTCTGCACTCGCGACACAACAAGCCGCCAAAATTTTCTTTACAATGGCATTGGCCAATATGATCAGGCTACAACAATGAAAAAGTTATTTAATGCAAATTAAATTACAAGTTGAGTGAAATGAATAAATTCTCACCGAGCACAAGGCGTCGCTAGTTCCGTTAACAAAACACTCGCAAGGTTTGCATTCTGGAAAGCCGTAATGGCCGAAAGAACACGCGTCACAGTTGGGCTCTTGAAAACGATTCTTGCAAAAGCATTTGCCCGTGTCTGGTGCGCAATTTCCGTCAAAAAATGGGGAATCACACTGACAAGCTAAAAAATGCAATTATTCATTTTCGAATTAAGGAAAAATATATATATATATACAACGACATACGAATGCAAACGTCCATGGCATGCAATGGTCGACCAGGAGGTCGAAAGTAGCCAAATTTACATTTGTCGCAGTTGATGCCTTCAGTATTATGCTAATAAAGTAAATATAAATTGGAAATCAAGTTCACCTAACCAGTCGCCTAATTATCATTATTATATATATATACATACTTGACAATGTTTGCACACTCCGCCACCTTCATATTTTCCGTGAATATCCAAGCTTTGCTTTTTCATATCCACCTCTTCATCGTATTCACATTCGTCACTGTGACCGTGGCAATTGCAGGCTAGAAAATTAACAACAAAAACAGCTTCACTTTCAAACAGAGATTATTTGGCAAATTTGGCATTTTTGTTTTTGATAAATCAAATTAAATTGCAATTACAATATAATTTGACCATTTGTTCAAGAAGAATAAAAAGCTCAATTGAACACACAGTAATTATTGAACAATCGCAACAACGATTGTTGATTCACTGACGATTGATTGTTGACTTTGATTTGATATTTAAATTAAAGCCGGTTTCACGAGTAAACAATCAAACGAATTAGCAAACAACAGTATCAAAAGATAAGCGCAAAAATGATACATCAATACCGATGATCATCATCAATTGAAGCAAATGAATATGATTCACAACAAAAAAAAACAAAAGCAAAATGTTTTGCTCACGTTCACAAGCGAACACTTGACCCTCTCTCACTGGCTGCCATTGCTTCTGTTCAAAGCCTGGACAACATTGATCACACTGATCACCGCAGGTATTGTGCTCACATCGGCAGAGGAGACGATTCGGCCGCATCGGATCCAAAATATCACAAGTCTGGGCGTGGCCGTTGCACACACACCGGCCGCCCATTTCAATCTCTTTGATCGAGTAAAAATACTAAAAAAAGAAAAACAAATATGCAAATTGTGCATGCACATAAGCATCGCTCTCATCAGATCTTACCCTTCTGGTGATTGTTGGATCCTTTTTGTCATTCAAATCCATCAAATGGCCTTGCAAGGTTTTTGTACGAAGTAATCTTATTCGAACATTAGTGGCACGAGTGAACAGTTGCAACTTGTCACTGTGACTGAAATTGCCTCGACCAGGACGATTGTTCAAAAGTGTTACAAAAATCTGAATGAAAAATTCCAAAAATGCAAATTAAAAAAAAAAAATTAAACAACATGCCCTCCTGCTTACCTGACCATTTTCCAATGGTACAATTTGTGAATATTCCGTACTGCAGATCACGCTGTCGTCGTCCATGATCGGCTGCAAAGAGTCGGGACCGAAAAATTCTTCACACTGAGCAGACGTTTCGGCAAAATATTGCCACGGCATGAACGTCTTGCCGTGGTCAGTCGACCGTTCCAATACCCAAAGTCCAGGACGTGGACTGTTGGCCATGTGCAAGGAGACGTAAGCGACGTGAAATTCCTGGCAAGAGAAAAAAAAATAAAAATCAACAACCATTGCAGTGGGTATTTTTTTTTATAAATAAAAAAAATTTTTTTTAGATATTATTGAATTTGTAATTTTATGTTTACTTTTTAACATAAGCTAACATGATAACCTGGGAGCCTGAAAATCACAAAAACTTAAACTTGACCTAATCAGTGCGTGTTATTTCATTTGATCAAGAGTTCGATTATTGACAAAAAATTGTTAAAAAGTTTAAAGTATGTGAAATTTGTTTTTAAAAATAAATTAAAAAAAATATATACTTATATATTCAGGAAAACATAAAAAAATGCAAAAATAAGGAACGAAGATTACTGTAATTTGTTAAAAAAAAAAAACAATTTCATTTTAAAAATATGCAAAAGAGAACAAACACAAACGTAATAATAAATGATAAAACAAAAATGAATAATTGAAAAAGTAAAAGCATTTTTGTGTATTGGTCATTTTTTTTTCATTTGTCTTGTCACTAGAAGTTACAAAAAAGCTTGCCGGCCCATTGTTTCTCATTGTGTATTGGAAGGATTAGGTCAACGTCCTGGGATTGTCAAATTACGCGTGTGTCAAGGGCAAGTGAGGAAGTAGCAGCAGCAGCAGCAGTGGTTGTTCTTGTTCTTGAAACAAACATTGGTCGGCATTAATTTCTTTTCTTGTTCACTAACCATTTTCAGAGGAGGTGGACAATCAAAAGCAGCAACAGCAGTAGTAGTAGTAGTAGTAGTAGCGGTCAATTAATGCGCCACATAATCCGGCTAGAATGCGGTCGTTGGTTCGATGAAAGCTTGACAAAAGTAAACACTTGCTCCCGACCGACCCTTTTCACCCTTCAAAAGTACAAAACCAACCAACGGGGCCAACGGTTCGATAACCCAAGCAATAACACACACAACCGCCGACCGTTTGTCCCTGTTGGAAGCTTCAACTGTGAAATGTGCCCCATGAAGAAGCCAGTAGCAAAAAAAAACCAAAAGAAAGAACTGAAATAAAACACCCTCGCCGAGAAGAAAGAAACATCGGTCACATTATGAGCAATTTCTCGAATCAACAACAATCAATCACAAGCTATCAGAACTAACGCGAGTCAAGCAGAAAATAATAGAATCAAACAACAAATGCTAAAATTCTATTTATTTATTTACCTGCTCCAAATCGATAGTGATGTTCACTTGATTGTACTGCATGCCTCGACTCAACGGTGGGCTCTGCCACCATCGTGGCGTACCGTCGACCATATTTTCAGCCGGATAATTGTAGTCCACACTGGAAGCATCGCAATATTCACAATTTTGACCGCCCTGCAAAGTAAAAATTTTGACAATCATTAATGAATTAAATTCAGCTTTGAAAACAAAAAATCCAACTTGAATACTTGAACAAATGGCTTCTTCTGCTCTTGCGATGATTGCGACGAACCGACACGCAGTTCAGCCAAATCTTCCTCATAATTGTAACTGAAAAAGCCTTCATAAGGAGAATAACGAGTAGCACCGGCCAGTGAACAGTAAAGTTCACGGATCGGTTGACCATCTTGTACACCGCAAGTAGCCGTAGCGGTGATTTTTCTAGCTTCGGCCAAATTGAAATACGGCGGATTGAGAACTTGACCATTGACAGTGATGTCGAAATTCACCACCACCACAACAACAGCCCAGAACAACGAAACAAACAACTGTCGACACCGGCGAACCGGCATCGCAATTCAACTTTTTGCCCAAAAAGCAATTGATTCACTTTTCTTTTCAAATCTTTCTTGTAAATTTTTGAAATATTGTTTTCTTTTTTTTGTCTTACAGTAAGAAAATCATCCGAAACAAATGGAACAAGCAAAATTGGAAGAACACAAGCCGCCACAAGCTATCCGGCTATTCGGAGAGAATGAACGAGCAGAGAATTGAAGCGCCAAGCGCACACGCGCGCTTTAGCATCCGGTCTACCGCCTTTAGCATTTGATGGATTGGCTCTTTTGACATGCTAGGCCGGCCACATGACCGTCGGCGCGTCTGATTGGTCGTTGCCTTGTTGAGAAGCGGCGCCTCAAGCGTGCCGTCGCCATTTGCCAAGGGTCTGCTGGCTTTGCTATTTCTGAGGGTATTTTTTCTTTCTTTTTTTTGAGAATCGAATCTTGAAAAGAAAAAATTTAAATTTAAAAAAAGAAATAATAATTTCAATTGACTACACACACACACACACACGTGCAGAGAGCACACCAACTCTGCAACGACTGTGATATACAATAATATTAAATGAATTTCTTTTTCCTTTTCCATCAATACAAAGCTTGAAATAAATGCTCGACAAAATAACAACATAAATAAATAAATATCTCGTTAATTGTACTGCAAATTTTACAATAAACAATTTAATCAATTCTTTTCATCAAAAAATTATCTATCTATGATGCAAACTAAAAATAAATGAACAAATAAAAAAATGGTCAAAATATTGGCGCAAAATTTTGAAAAAAAAAACTATAATTAAGTTCAATTCTTATTAATTTATCAATAACAATATTTCATAAAACTGAAACTTACTTTTCGGCACATCTGTTATTCGGGGGTGCTGTATTTTGAGATGAAAAAACACATGCTCTCCGACAAACGGTTCCTAGCACAGCAACGGATGTAAAAAGTGTTCAATTGAAACTCAATTTGCAAAAAGCAGCTGTCAACAAGCATCGGCAGAGAAACTGAAAAAAAATGAACAAACAAATGAAACATTAATTTAAAAATATTATTTTGCTGCTGATCAAACAACAATATTATTCTTCTTGAAAAAGCATCTTTTTTTCTAATATCCCAAAAAGTGGTACTTTTATCATTTATATATTTTTTTTCACTACAAAAGAATGATATGAGTGAAAACATAATTCATTAATGTTAAAAATAAATTTTTACATGTGCAAATCGGATTGCCACTTAATAAAGTAAATTATCAATGGAAAAATTTGTGATTCATCAATGCGTCATAAAATCGTGAGAAAAGAAAAAATAGAGTCGTTTTTAATCTACATTTCATCACTGAATTTCAATATTTAAATACTTACAATTTATTCCCTGTTCAGAAATATTTATTCAATCTTGAAAATCTTTAATTGAATATTGTTATATTATGTGAAATTCAATTTCCCATATTCACAGCACTGCTTGCTAAGAAAAAAGTTATCATTGTCAACAATAAGACAACAAATTTATTATAACAATTAGTGCATTGTCATTTATTTAAAAAAAAAAAACAAATTTATCATCGCATCGTGCCGAAATGTTTTAATCTATCTATTTATTTAGATTTTATTTGAAAAATTTTCATTACACAAACTAAACTAACTACTAAACGCGGCGGAATAACTGAAAATAATAATACAATCTATATATATACATATATAGCGTATTTGTGGAACGCAATTAATGGTGAAAGAGAATATCTAAATTATTAATAAAATAATTTACTTTCTCCAGACAAATTACATTTTATCGAAAAACGAACCTAAACGTAATTAAATCTCTTTATTTAAAAAAGACAAGATATTACAATTTTAAAAGTTGTACAATAGAAAGATTGCTGCTATAGAATAGTGAAAAAAAATATAGGATAAGAAAATTTTTACAATAATATTGTATACAGAAATGTATACATATAAATAAGAGATAAAATAGAGCTCGACTTTAAAATTGCACTTTTTGTTTATTGTCAAACAATATGCATGCAGAAAGAAATTGAGCAAGCTGGTGCGAAATAGAGAAGCAAAGAAATAATAAGATAGATAAAGCGGTGTGTCGTTTGATTAAAGTTTATATATTGATCAATCATTAAATGTTGAGTTGTAAAATGTTGATAATAATTAAATAAATAAGCAATATAGCGGCACTGATTTTCATCTCCATGCATGATTTGATATGATATGATGATGATCTGCCCCTGCGTAAATATAACGTAACAAGAGTTAAAAGACAACATGAAAGAGATGCAATATTGAATAAAGATTATGAAATTTGAATAGAGATGTAGAGGGAGAGATGAGAGGGAAGAGAGGGAAGAAGAAGAAGAAGAAGAAGAAGAAGGGGGGAGGGAAGAAGAAAGACGAATGAAAATTTAAGAAGCTTTCAAAATGAGCACACAGCTTTGTTATTGTTGTGTTTGTGTTGCTTGCCTGGCGTAAAATGTGCGACAAATGAGCAAGCCAGCTGACGACGGATGAAAGCCGGAAGCAACTGACTAGTGATGTAGCAATTAGTGTGCTTGCGTGCGCGCAGGTTGACAATCTCTGCTCAGAAGCTAACTAAGCTAACACACTGGCAAACGAGCCGGCCGGTCGGCTGCAACTGCGCATCCTTCTCATTTCTCAACGTGTGTATGTGTGTGTGTGTGTGTGTCCATGGACAAGGAAACGCGGAGCTTTGGGGGAAATTTTTTCACCACTCAACGCAACGGCAATGGCTTGCATGTGGCGGGCTTTCTTTTTTACCCCTCTCCCTCATCACCCTGCTGATTTGCGTCTGCAAACTTTGCTACCGCACGTCACACAACTTGCTTCCAATTAAAACTTTGCTCTCAGTGGACAACACTGAGGTGTTCAAGTGAACCTGCGAACTATTGAAAAACCGTATTTTGTACATTTGTCATGTGGAAACGAAACTGTTCAACCACAGCCTCCCAGCCACTGTTGTTGTTGCTGTTGCTGCTGCTGTGCTTTGACTTGATCAACATCCCAGCCATAGCTGTAGTCGATGTACGATGGCCTGAATGGCGCCGTGGACAGAGACCCGACTTCGACGAGCCGGACATATGCCACCCGGTTCCGATGTTCACCAACGGTGGTCAATTGGTGATGACCAATTACCACGGTCACGTGACACTCATCGCGCTCATGGAATTACAGTGTACCTTATGTCGTACTCAGATAAGCAGGTAAAAAGAAAACAAAGAATAATATTAAAAATTTAAAAAGAAAACAAAAAAGTAACCTCTGCGTTAGGATTCGTATTATTGAAAAAATCACTTCAACAAATTGATCATATAAAAACAAATACCTACCTGCAAGCACATGAAGGAAGGGGGAGGGGGGGTTGCTGGCTGAGTATGCCTATATGGGTATTGTGGTTTCTTCGTTTTTCCTGTTAAGTTAATAACACAATCTGAGGTGAATATTTTTTGTGATGAATTTTAGAACATTTTTTTTCTTCTTCTTCTAGCATTGTGAAGCTCTCTGAATTGTTCAGAGAAAATTACGACGAACCGACCAAGTTTTTGGTCGTTGCACCGCACAATGAATCCGCTCGTTTTGTCGAATATTACAAACAATATTTGAAACCGTACGACATTGGCGTCATTCAAGAAACCACTGCTGAACCAATATGGCATACTTTACGAGGTTCTAAATTTGACTTTTTCGTCTACGACCGGTAAACGTAGCTAAAGGTTGAAATTTCAATTTTGTATTTAAATTTTCTTTTCTCAAGATGCGGCCGTCTGAATTATTACATCCCATATCCGCAGAGTTTCATGTATTACCATTACACTATTTCGTCTTTGCACTCAACACACCGTTACATAAAATGTGGTCCATGTCCGTTGAATCGTCAAGATATTTCAACAACAGCGGACAGTGTTGGCAAAACGCTCACCGACAGTAGTGGACAGTGGAACAACAACGACCAACGTTCAACATTTCCAGTGGAAACGTCAAACGTGTACAAGCATCACCATAATCATCTACCGAAATATCATCCAAAGGTAGAAGCGCAGTCTGCTTTTCTAAACCGTGATGGTAATTGTACAACTGTTTTTCTTCTTTTTTTTTTTCATTAAGAACGTAAAAGCATGGTTGCAGTATATTCGTGGTCTCTCAGGTGATCCGACTGTGGAAAATCAACTTGAAGGTGTGGACTCGTTTGCTGCCGAAGTTCTGCGTGAACGTTACGTCAAGCCCAAGCACGGTGGTCGCAGGAAGAATCGTACCCGAATCAAGCAAGGCAGCAAAAAGCTGACAACAGCACTGCCCAAGCATAGTCAAGCAACAACAACCAACGACAGTATATCTACAACGACAATTTCCAACAACAACAACACAGTCGCCCATACACCGATTCCAAATATCACCGAAAATTGTAAACATGCTTGTTGTTTGTTTGTTTGTTTTATGTTTAATTATTCAATTAATTTAAACGTAATTGTAATTGATGATCATCGTTGAAAAGTGACGTGCATTTTTGAAATTGCAGTTGAAAGCACAGCTCAAATTCCAACAACACCACTGATGACGACATCGATGACGACCGCAACAACGCAGCTGATGCTAAACAGCGTTGCTACTCCAGAAAACGCGACTCTGTTAAACGAAACCGACGCACAAGAAGAAAATTTCAACAATAATCAAACAGATCTACCAACTGATGACACGAAAAAACCGAAATATTATTGGAGTCTTACCCCGCCGGATGAGATGAACTGTTCCGCTTACACGGATTCGGTGTGCTTGAAATTGCAAGCCAAGAACCGATCACACCCATGCTGTAACAAAGGAATCTACGTCACTGGTCTGTGCACGGCAGACCTTTGCACGCCGGATACTAATCAACTCTGCTGTTTTCAACGTTATCAGCAAGTAAGAAACACGCAATCATTTACGTTGACAAAAGGATTCTTTCAATTTTCAGCAATCAAGCAAATTCTGATCAAATAAAAAATAACAGCTTCTACTTACCTTAACTGTTGTAAATTTTTTCTTTTTTCAATTCAATTTATATAAAAAGTGTTCGTCGATGAAACTATTTGATATATATATTTGAACAATTTGCATAATTGTTCACAACTGATGTGGATTCTCATTTGAATTGTAGGCTCGGTATGCGTGCTGTTACGATGAAAGCGTACCGTCGAGTCGACCAGACGATTTCAACCGGTGCTGTTACGAATATTTCATGCACTCGGAACCGGAAGATCCGTGCTGTCCGAGCAGTGTAGCGCACGCTTACTGGACAAAGCAGCATCGGATTGCTGATTTGTGCTTGCCAAATCTGCAAGTTGACTATTCAGATGTGGTTTTCCAAGTGCATCTGAAAAACGGTCGAAGTGAGTTACACCAGTTGCGCTCAGTCAAGGTCCTCAATTACACTTGCCCGTACGCTTCGAAACGGCAAACATTCTACGTATTCGACCCGAGCCTGGAGCCTGACTATCAACAGCCTGAAGATTGAAAGCAAACAAACGAACAAACGTACGTAATGCTGCTCTTTATTATCATATTCAATGTTTGCATTTCACGAAACATAAATTTGCATACGAACGACATTTGCATACTATTCTTCAACTCTGTCAAATATTATTTTCCAATAAATCTTGACATGTGTATATGTGAACATAGGTATGACAAAAATTGCATTTTCACTTTGAAAAAGGAAAAAAAAACTTACAACTCTTATTCATTATACTGATTGACCTATTCTGAATTATGACCACGCTTTTGCAATGCTTGTTTCGCGTCTTGTATTACAACTTCAATTTCGTTTATCCTGCGTCGACAGTAGGCGAACATTGTCAGACTGGAAACAAAGTAGACAAAACCACCGACACGGAAAGAACGTTGCATCTGGCCTGTCCATCCGAACATGCCCAGAGTGAAGAAAACGCCGGCCAATATGCCGTAGAGTTGGGATCGACTGAAACAAGGAATTTCAAGCGGATTCAGCATCCGCTTCTTGGCCATGTCGACAAATGTCTCCTCTTTTGGCTGTTCGTCCATTGTTGTCCAATGGATAAAAGATAATAATAATAATAATAATGAAATACTTCAAAAAATGTGCTTGCGCTATAAAAAAAAAGCAATTCAATGACAACAGAATTAAAAATTTCACAACAACATCCTCACAATGGACAAAGATCGCACGTTACAATGGAACGCAATTTTCAAATTCATCACAACAAGTGGATGGATGATAAATTCATAAAAGACAAGAAAAAAATTTACATATTTCTTTTAATGCTTTCATTCAACACCATTACTTTCACGCAGCTTCTAAACAGAACAGTAAAAGTATATACATATATATATATTATACACATACAACACAGCCGTCGTTTAACATACGTTTTTCGGCTGCTGAACTGCAAACTACTCTGAAACAGAGATAAAAAAAAACAAGCACAACGTCAAACTTTTCACAGAAAAGAAAAGATGACACTGCATGCAGTTCAGATTAACAATCTGATCACCGCTATGCAAAGCGATAACAAACAAAAATAAACATCATTATAATTTACATATGTATAGACAGATATATATATATATAAATAAATAAATATATACAGTGATGATTTATATGTTGTGCATAGTGCCGGCATGCGTGAGGAAAAAAGAGTATACTGATACTCGAGTTTTAACAAAAGACGATAAAAAAAACCATATATAATATTCAAAGTGAGCATCAGAAAAAAAAAATACCAGCCTCTCGAAGTATACAACAAACCCAAGGGGCAATTTGTTTTGCATCACAGGCGAGTCACTTTGCATTTAAAAAGACGAGCTTCTCAGAGAAGAACTCTTTGGTCACACACATACATACACACACACACACAAAGAAAAAGAAAAGAAAAGCTAGCCGACCCGCGCCAAAATAAATATTGTATATTTTACATGTGAAAGTAATTTTTTATACGTTAAGTTCCAATGTTTTTTTTTTGGTGCTTGTTTGTTCCAAAGGAAAAGCAATGCTCGATTTGAGTCAATTGACTCTGCTGTTTGCTGTTCTTTTCTTTTTCCAATATGCCAAAAAAAAGCAAGACAATTCAAGAAATCTCTGCTAAATAGTCGAAATCTGTGAAATATGCTTGATCTGAATTCGACACCACTTTTCGATCTTTTGGAGGAGTAAGCAGTGGTGCTTCTTTTGTAAATTCTTCATCAAAATTGCTCACATCTTCTTGATTCCTCTTGAAAAAAAAAGCAACAAAACATAATAATAACAACTTTTTATTCAAATCATGTATAATAATTTTTGAAAAAAAAAACTTACAATTGTAGGAATGAACTTTGGTTTCAATTTCTTCGCTAACAAATCATCCCATTGCCAATCGATTAACTAAATAAATTTTAACAAGTGAAACATTGAACAATTTCACAAAATGAAAATTGCATTGCAGAATAATTAAAAATAACAAACACGTGATGATTATTATTATTAATATCATTTACCCTGAAAAATCGCTGCTTCTTCACTTCTTCAGCATCTGCTTCAGTTGAACCTAATCGTTTCGCAGGATTCTTTCTCAATAACTGAAACGAATAATCTCACAAATAGTAAAGAATAAGATGATAGAAAAAATTTACCCGACGCATGATTGAAATTGCTTCAATACTGAGAAATCTTGGATAACGAACGTCATCATTGACAATACTATCAAAAATCTCTTCTTCATCATCACCAGAAAATGGAGGCTATATAAATATACGATGAAAAAGATAACATTTAAAATCAAACGGATTACAATAGATTATAATAATTACAAGTACAAGCATACCTCTCCGACTAACATTTCAAAAATCAATACACCAAGACCCCACCAGTCAACGCTGCGTGTGTACATGCTTTCGCTGAGCACTTCTGGGGCCAGAAATTCCGGAGTACCGCAAAATGTGGACGTTCTATCTTCAAAGCCCATATTCTCTTTGCAAAGGCCAAAATCAGCAATTTTCAAATATCCATCCCGGTCGAGCAGCAAATTATCCAACTTCAAATCACGATAGATGATCTTGTTGTCGTGCAAATATTGCAAACCAAGAGTCACACATGCGGCATAAAAGCAAGCCCGTTCTTCGGTAAAAATATCATCATGTATATGCCGCATCAAATCACCGCCCATCGCGTATTCCATTACAAAGCAAACGTGCTCTCTTGTTTGAAAACAAGAGTACAAGTTGATCAAAAATGGATGCTTTGATCGGTTGACAATTTCAAAAATACGCTTTTCAGCCATCAACGATTCAACCTGAAAAAAAGTGAAAAAAAAAATTCAAAATGCACAACAACAAATAAAGCAAAAAAGCAAAATCATTCCCACTAACTTCATCACGAGATAGAATATCGGCTTTTTTCAATATTTTCAAAGCGAAATAATTGTTATTGGGTCGATATTTAGCAAGTATAACCTTAAAAACAAAAAAAGAGATCAAATCACATTTAAATAAATAAATGCGTGCATTTATTTTCTCAAATGCAAACATACTTTGCCAAAATGACCACGTCCAAGTACGCTGATCAATTTGAAATCATCTATTGTCATTGCATTAGTCGATTGACGATATCCGCTAATAATGATTAATTAAAATCAAATACATTTCAAAAAAAAATCAAGTACAAAAAGAAAACCTCGAAGCGTTCAAGTTTCTGGCGGAAAGTTTCAAATTGAGCGTCTCTTTTTCGAGCTTTTTCACATCTTGCATAAGTCTATCATCAATCAGCCCAGAAGAAGAAGGAAAAGAATATTTCTGAACAATAATTTTTTTTTTATTGCACAGAGTACAAAACCAAAAAAAAAAGATCAAAACCCACTCGATCTTGATCGCCAAATTCTTTCAAAGATGGATAAAGTGAAGATGTGGAAGTTTCAGACATAGCAGCTGGCGAAAGCACGTACGGAAGCGAATCGTTCAACAGTGAAGAGTCGGAACGTTGAGTGATAAGTCGTGATGCGCGCCCATTCACTGAAAAGAAAAAAAATATATATATACAAGAAAGAAGAAGAGCTGCTCGTGCATCTTACTGGCACCACTGGGAGGACTGGAAGCATGCGCAGGAACATCTTGGCACATCTGAGGAAAAAATTGCTTAATAATTCTACCCCAAGCTGCAACATGCATCTGACCAGGACGAACGGGAAGTACTTTTTGAGCTGAAAAGTGTTGCAACAAATAAAACTACACTGTCACCAATATTATGAAGAATAATAAATACCTTTGACTCGAAATAACTTTTGCTGGCGTTGTAACATTGGCTTTCGACTGATAACTGGGTTGAGATACCGAATCTGAAACCATCTTGCATGTAAAGACATATAAAAAATGATGCGCACAATATAAAAGAAGAAAAAAACAACACACGTCTGCAAATAGTGTTCCTTGGGGTTCCAATTGGACAACTCGTCCATCCTGGTAAGAGTCGATCAAATTGCCCAACTTTAAAAAAGTGAACGCACACATTGATCGCCAATCGTTCCAATACACGTTGATCTCCAGTTCTCTTGACTTGAAATATTTAATAATAATAAAAAAATTTAAAAAATAATAATAATTCTTGACACTGCACTAGCACACAAACTCAGTTAATAAAATTGTAAATGAACATTTTGATAATTCGAACAACGAGCATAAATTGAGAAGATTTTCAAACTAAAAATTGCTCACCCGTTCCAAATCAATGCTAAAACGCTGATCCCATGCTTGTTGACTGTAAGGTTTCGGTTCAGTTTGAGCAACTTTACGCCCGTCCACGCGAAGTACTGCATAGATTTCTTCTAAACAAACTGATGTAAATAAACAGATGAATAAATAAATAAATAAACATACCGGATAAGTTATCTTTCAAACGATAAGTATTAGCACGTGAACCGACAGACCGTGTTTTCTTCTGACTGAAACCAGGTTCTGCAGCTGCAGCAGAAGAATCGGCTGTTCGACCAGGTATATCGACAAGCAATTTTTGACAACCCATAAGTCTAACAACAATTCAATAATTCATCAACTTGAACACAACATTTCACTTGACTTGACAGTCATTTACTGTATATGTACAGTATTTGAAAGTAAAACTGCACCAAGTGCATACCTGACTTCCAGTTTACCGGATACAGCAAGCGAAGAGGCAGCGCAGTGACGGTTAAGTAAAAGCTGACTGCTAGCATTGGCTGCAGCAGCGTCGTCCGGAAGTTCTTCTGTACGATTTCTGTACAACGATGGATTGCTTTGAACAATGTCGGTTTTGACCGATTCGCGTTTCGGCGAATGTGTTGGCAATTGTTGACAGTGTTTTTCCAAAGCCAACCGTATCAAATCCAACTTTTCTCTAGATTCAAGTTGTGAATCAAGTGCCTGAAGCAAAATTTGAATCCAACACCAATTGAATTAAGAGAATACGCAAAAACTTTTTTTTCTTTCAATTACATCTTGCAAACTCTTCTTTTCGACAGTTTTTGCTTGGTTCAAAATTTTCACCATATTCTTGGCGCCTTCGTGCATGGCAGCCTCTTTGCGCAATCTGTGAAGCAATTCATCGACTTGAATCTCAGTAGGCGATGCCACTGGTGAAGCTCCTTTGGAAAAAAAACCAAAACAAATAAACAAACAAACAAATAAACAATTTTAAAAACGGTACCTTCAACCGGCGAGGAGAGATTCAACGAGTGAAGCTGTTGCAAGCGGGCAATTTGCATTCGAAGCAATTCAATTTTTGCCTTGCTATCTTCCAACATTTGACGACTACCTTCGAGCATTTTTTTATCTTTGCACATTTGTAAAAATTTTTCCAATCCTTAAAAAAAACAAAACAAAATACAAAATAATGCGAAAATAGAGCAAAAGCAACAACCTTCTTTGACTTTGCTTTCACGTTCCAACTCGCGTGTAAGACCGGCCAATTTTTGATTAATAGCCGCATTGGAAATGTTCAACGAATCGTTAAAATCCGACGTGGATGAATTGAAACTTAAATCTGGAAGAAAAAAGTTTTTTTTTTGAATTAACTTTAAAATTAAATTAACTAATAAGAAGAAACAAACAATATGATTAATTTACATGCACAAAATCAAAAAGAAACATCTCAGCAAAAGTTTATTGTCCAGAGCATTTGCTTTTTGCATCGCAAACAACAAACTAGGTCGTACGTTGCTTGTTCATGTACTGTGTTCACACAGTTTATTTGAAAGTAAGTATTTCTCACTTTGTCGAGCTGAATTTAAAAATCAATCATATTCAATTTCGTAAGTTATTACTATTATTATTTTTCCCCCATTAAATTTTGTTGTTAACGCACAACAAACAAGCGTATGATGATGATGATGATGATGATGATGATGGTGGTGGTGGTGATTAATGCGCTTCACAAACAGTGGTCTCGTTTCAACAACAAGCTGGTTAAATTGAGAGAATGTAATTTTGCCAATGATAATAAATTCACTTGAACAGCACATTCAACAATAAACGGCAAGTGAAACGAGCGATTAGTGGGCAATAATTGTGTGCCGTCGATTTCATTTCAAATTATGACCAAATAACATCCATTACCCAAATCTATCTATCTACCTGCGCTACAGTTACTATAAAAGTGAACATTACCCCATGATCAATCACAAATGAATCTTTGAAATGCAACTTTGAAATCCCTCCCTACCCAACCAAATGACAAAATTTAAAATATTCAAAATTGAAAAAAAAATACTGAATAAACAAGCAGTGATTTTTGTTTTCGAAAGGCAGGCAAGAAGCAATATTGCTTCTTGCCTGCCTGCCTGCCTGCTAAATCAATTTCAAGACACGGCACGGCCGGTGTTTCCCAAGCCGGCAGTGGAATTTTCACAGGACAAAATCAGTGAGTGGAAACGTTGAAAAAACGCAAACAGACGCAATTTTGCGACTAGTTTCGTGCAAACAACACGCAAACCAGCGGCAGCAATAGCAGAAACGTACGCTGTTGCTGTTTGGCTAGCGCAAAAGAGTAAGCAAGTAAGCAAGCAAGCAACAGAGCAACAGGCGAAAGATGTTGAAAGAAAACTCAAGCAAGCAAGCATGCATGCAAGCTTTCATGCATGCATGCATGCATGCTTGCTTGCTTGCATCAATGAATGAACGCATGGATGGATGAATGAACAAAAATGAATGAAGCTGAAGCTAATGCTTACCGGCCGTTCCTGTGGCGTACATTTCGATGGTAAATAAATCCGAGTGCAGGTCTTCAATTTTGTCGCTTATAGCTCGCAAGTTCTTCTTCAACGTGTCCACTTGCTTTTTGTCTTTCACCGCCCGCCGCATATTCTCATAACCTTCTTTGAAACGCATCTCGCGGGCAATCAGAGAACGAATCAACTTTTTCAGCTTGCTGACAAGCTGCTGCAGTGCGTTCTCATCGGCGGACGTTGGCTCCTGGTTCACCACCAGACCGTACTTTTTGCTCAACAGTCGCAACTGGTCCGGTATTTGAATGTGCGCCATTGGGACGCTTGAAATGGTCGAAGGAGCCCGGAAAAAAAAACAATTACGTCACTCAACACACAATCAACAAGCAGATCAAGGAAATTGTCCATTTGGCTTACTCAGTTGATGCTGGCCGATCAATGGCAGTTGTCGTGAGAATGGAACAAAATTGCTTAAAAAGAAAAGCAAAAAGACCAACGCAAAAACACCGTAACTCGGCTGTTTAAAACGCAAAATCACCGTCTACCATAGATTGCCTGAAAATCACATTACTTTTAAATTACGACGAATTGATGTCAAATATTAAATGTCAAATAATTGCATAAAATTCACAAAATAAATTTGGAAAGAAAGTATTTTCAAATTTTAAATCATAATTTAAATAAATTTATTTAATTAAACCAAATCAACCGATTAATTGATATTCGTGTCAACATAACAAAAAACATCAATTAAAAATTAATTAATTTGATTTTAATTATTTAATCAATTTGATAATTTAATTAATACATTTTACGTCAAAAATGTACACTGAAAAGACCAGTACAACACAAGCAGTACAAGATGACAAAACAAAGATACTTACTGTAAATTAAAACAAAATAGGTGCATATTTTGAGAAAACAAAACTGTGTTAAATATGTCAATTTAAATAGTGCATAAATTTTCAAATTAACTTGAATTTTCTTATTATTATTTTAAATATATTCATAATTAAAAAATTCATGAAGTAAAATGAATGCTTTTCTTTGTTTACAATAGATGAACACGCAAACTTTGCGTGACAACAGTAATTGTTCTTACTCATTCTGTTCATCGAATTGTGACAAATTCGAAGAACAGGTGAAATTGATTTTGTTCACATTCAACTGCAATAATAATGAATTTCTTCGCTATTAAAGTTGTGATTAAAAAAAAATATTTTTTTTAAATCAAAAATGGTTAGTTTTCTCACGAAATCACGATCAAAAAGAAAATTAATTCACTAATTTTTGCTTAAAAATCATTCAAATAATATTTTTATAATGAACGAACTGTCAATGTGTGCGTGTAATACAGTGGAATTTGAATTGTGACAAAATTAATTAAAATTGTATCCGAAAACGCGTTCAACAGTTCTCAATCACGCACACTGCACGACAAGATAAATTGCACACTGAAAGCAGTATTCAAATGGAAAAAGATATTCATCAAATGATAATGATTAATAATTTACAAAAGTACAATTTGATTTGAATGTGCAAAACAAAAATAAATATGACACCAGCAGCTTGCAAGAAAAAAGAAGAGGCGAGAATATAATTTTTTTTTTCGTTTAGAAATCGATCATTCGCTGAAAGATAGTGAAAATTGTGTCCTCAGATTAGACGAGAGAATAGAGAATTTTTTTTCTTTTTTGATTTCATTTTCAACGTGTGAAAATTGTGATTTGAAAAATTTCAACAATTCCACAGTACTACTACTACTGCTACTATTAATCGCTTGTCAAAGATTGACGAATAGAAGCAACAAATCAAATAAAAAAAAACTAAAGATTTGTTATTTTTGCCGTTGAAAAATGAATGCAAATATTTCGTTGATAATAATTGAATTTAAAAAATAAAATTATCCCAAATATTGTTTTTTTTTGCATTTCATATACTATTCTTCCCAACTCCAACAGTTCATACAGTATCAATGACAAAAGTACTTGACAATAATTATAATGTATTGAAGAGTGAATTTATTTGTTTTTTCTTTCTTTTTTCCAAAATGAAAAAAAAAACCATTTATTCCAACTGTTCCGTCGAGGTTGTCGGCTTCATGTCCTTGTTGAGCACCGTTGGCGATGATGCCCATGACCCAAAATGGGCACCAAATTTTTATGACAAAATCAAATTTATCGTTTTCAATGTCCAAGTTGAAATTGGCCATTTGAAGAAGACACGATAAAAGCCGGTAGGAAGCAGAAAAACTGGTTGCTTTTTCAAAAATTTCTTCTCTTCCTTGTGAAAATTCGGCAAATCAAAAACCCTCTCCCATGTTCATTTTACACTTTCCCACAGAAAAATAAACAACAACAACAACAAGCAGGTAGTGCATAGGATAATTGGTTTGTTCATTTCTCAGTAGATAAGTAGTTTGCATAAAAGTTATAATAATAAATTTCCCCGTCTCTTCTTCTTTCTAAGAGAAAAAAAAATCCAATTCCATTTCGATTTGATCGGATTAAAAAGAAGCTAAAATTGTGTTCGGCGGGTTGGCTCTTTTATTATTATCACCATTATCATTATTATCGATTCAGAAAAATCCCATTTGACGGCGGCACTATTCCAACAATAATTAATAGAAACTGACCGATTGTTGTTCACTTGATGCGGGCAAAAAAAGGAGAGGAAAAAAAATTTCCCTTTTGTTGAATAAAAATATTAACAATTTTGGTCAATTGGTTTTCCATTTATTTATGGCACAAATGGGAAAATGGCTTGAAGAAAAAAGAAAAATCTGAAATGGAGGAAAACTTCCGCCATTGAAAATGCTCGAAGCAACAACCGACGAAAAAGCAAAGAAAAAAAATACCAAACTCAAAATTACATTATTATTATTATTATTATTATTATTATCGACTGAATCAAACAAACAAGCCAACCTGTTGGCAGAATTCAGCCATTTAATGCCAAAAATGCATAATCCTCTTCCCTATGCTAAATTGACTATGCGGAATATTGAGAATATCCAACTTATTCTGATTATTTTCAAGTAAATTATCCGATAACGCGTTCAGATTGGAACTCTTTCCCCACGGAGCGATTTGCAAGCCGTTCAAATTCACACAACCGACCAATTGAACAATCTGAGATGTGTGTACCCAACAAACAAGCAACAAAGAAACAAACAAATATTACCAAAAATATGAGCTGAGAATCAGAATTTTCATATTCAATCAGTTCATTTAAATAGAAATGCTAAAAATTTCAACTTTAGAAAATGATTGTTTGTGAGATATTTTCAAAAGCATTTCAAACGACATTCAATGCTGCTGAAATTAACTGCATAATTTGAAACAAATCATTTCACAGCTAATTCAAATTGTGGGAACAGGTGATAAAAAGAGACATTTTTCGAGCTTGTAAATAATTCCTACGAGGATAATAATATTGTGCAACAATTCAACCCCTGGTTGATAATTAACAAAGCAATTAGTGAAGCATGTTATTAAAAATTGAATAAAATCTAAATTCTTTTCTCTCATGTGAAAAGCGTCTTTTAAATTTACTGTTAAATTATGTTTCCATGATGGTGATGATGATGATGATGATGATGATGATCAATCATATTTACTTACTTGATTATGAATGTGGTAAAAATAGAAATTGTATAACAACTGAGTGAATGAAAGTGAAGAGCAGTGGACTGAAAAAAGAACATGATGAAAAGAAATTCCTGTGTTCAGCAATTTGCTTGATTCACCACCAACAAGCCACCGGACCGGATGAAGGTCTTCAGACGTTCAGATGAATCCACTGACGACGGTCATAATTCGCCTATATTTAGCGTTAAGCTTCTCTAGCGACCAATGGGAAATGGCCGTCGGTTGTCCACTCCCGAAAGGATTCTACTGGCAAATGGCTGTGGTGTACTTCAATTTCCATAACTGTGGTCGTCGTTGTTCATGAACCCAACAACAACAACAACAGCTCGTTCCAAGTGCACATTCACGTCACATTTTGATCCAAACTCTCGATGCTTGAAAGCAAATCGTTTTAGCAACCAAAGACGAGGGCGTGGATCAATATGCGATTTTGAACACGGCGGAAACAACCGACCAACCTCGGCGGCTCAATTATAATACTGCCTCTCCAAAGAGCAGGGCCCAAAGACGACAGCAACTTCGATGACACTGACAATTCAATTTCAATCAACTCATCCATCCAGTGTGGTCGGTGTTCAGCAATTGCTTCAACTGCCAGTTCATCAATTATCATCATCACTTTGCCGTGATTTTTCAAGAGTCAACGAAAGCATGAAAGAATGAAAAACAGAAAAAAAAGATAAAAAACAAAAAAACCAAAAAATTACTCTAACTTTGAATGGTAATATTCATATTTTTTTTTCTCTCCACCACACCACACCACAAACAAATATTATTTATAATGCTCATTCTAATTCTCTCACATTCTCACATTCACATCTCAATCGTAATTACACGAACGTAAAAGATGAAAAACAACAACAACAGCAATTTTGCTTGTCAATTAAATTTATCACTGGGAATGCAATTTGCACTGACAAATTGGAATGAAAATAATTTTCGAAATGTAATTTTAAAAAAATCAAAAAAAAAAAATAATCTCTTACAACAACAAATCATCGCACTTACCAGCACTAATATTGTGCACTTGCAATTGAATGCAATTTTTTAAAGTGTTGTTTAAAATAAAATTTAAATAATTCAAGTAAACAAGCTGAATACGTACGTCATCGTGATCGTTTTCACTTCAACTACAGTATGAAAGTATAAATTCTTGAAAATCTTTATACTGTAACAAGAGTCCAAATTCATTTTTTTTGTTCGGGTAGAATGTAATTGTAGTCGGATGGCTTTGTTGTGTTGCTTTTCTCTGCTCAACATAATACTGTTGGTTGAGTTGGCCATTTCTGAAGATCCGTTTAAAATTACCGAAAACAGAGACAAATGGATTGATCCGAACAGTATGTTCAACACGGATTCATTGACTGAAAATCAACTGAAACTGGTCAATGACGACGACGTGTCCAGTGAAAAGTTTTGCAAATTCAATCACATAATGAAAGAAGAACTGGCTGAATGTCGAAACAAATTGCTGACCATGCCGAAAATAGCGTCAACTTGTCAATGTGAGTTCGATGAAAAAAGTCCTTGCCAAAGCGAAGCTGCCGCTGTGAAGCACATGATTCGACTTTTGGGCAGAAAGCTTGACATCAATTTGGACAATCCAAAAAGTGTCAGTGATTCGGCACAAAATTATGTCGTTCGACTTACTGTTAGTCAGTCGGATTTGGCCACATGGAATGAGCTGTTGACCGAGACAAAGTTGAAGCATGCAACACTGATTGAAGCGCTCGAAAAAGTTGGCAACATGATCAACACCGCATCATTGAGAACTGTCGTGAGTGAAAGTTTGATCAAACAGACCAATTGTAGTAACGTTTCAGAAAGTGACACTTCTTTGATGTATATTTTCACTTGGCTCAACTTCGTGGCTCTTGTTGTCGCACTGGGCTACATTGTGCTGGTGATATGGCGAAAAAGTTTCTTTCTTTTTGTAACGTTCATGTTCTGCAGCCTTTTCGCCCTCAGTTTCGTCTGGACTTGGTATCACATGTACAAAACTGAACAGGCCAAATCGATGGCCATTTTGCACAAAGTTTCCCTGAACAGCTGTCGCCGAATCGAAGACATGTCCATCTGGCAGTACATTGGACATTTGTATTTCAAATTGGAAGATACTTGCACAGAGTATCACAAAGCGGTGATTGTGGATCCATTTTTGGAAGTGAAACCATTGAAAGTGTTGGGCGTGACAATATCCGAATTCGTGTTCGCCCCGCTGGAGCCTCTGGCCAAGGAAATCAATCACTCCTTTGCTGCACTGAGAAACAACCTTTCCACTTACAATTTTGCACTGTTGATCATCACATTTTTGTCGTTGACGATTCCGTTACTTCTCCTCATCGGACGATACCGTTTCCGTGCACTGTACGGTTTGATTTCAGTTGAGCCGGCTGCAGTGACAGAAAAACCACATACGATTCCAATTGAAAACAAAGCAGCTATTGACTCCACCCCAAGCAAGAAACAGTTGAAACGATTGCATCGTAAAGCGTTGTTGAAGTTGAAAAATTAAAAGTTTCATAAAGTTTTCTGTCACAGTTTGAAATGTTCAAGTTGAAAAACGAACAAGAAGTTTTGTGTGTTGTTGAATGAAAATTAAACGAAATAAATAAATACGACCATAATGTGACAAGCAGGTTTTCATACTGTAGATGAATCTGAGTGCTTTCTTCTCCTTCGTTTTTCTTGTAAACCTTTACCAAACGATAATTCATTTATTTCTGAATTTTCAAAAAAAAAAAACAGAAAAGAATCAACCAAAACTAAAATTTCCAAAAAATCAAGCGAATTGAAATTGCTATTAATAAAAAAGTTATCTTTTACAATAAAGTTTGTTAAAGTTGTTAGCTTTGAAGAGAAAGATATAACAATTGGATTAAATGGGCTTGTTGGTCTTCAGCAGTGTTGTTTTTGCACTTGAAAACAAATTGATCACCTTTTCTATAATTAGCATAGTCGAACGATTGGATGAGTGAAAAATTTAGTTTGCGGCAAATCTTCTGCGTATACAAACTGGTGGCCACGGTGATCACGTACTGGCAGCCGCACTGTTTGGCTCTGTCCAACGAAACCAGGCACAACTTGTAACCCAAGCCCCCCCGATAATAGGACGGATGCACGGACAGCAGGCACAGTTCCGCGTATTTGCTTCCGGTCGGAAAGTGACCATCCATGGACGATTTGACTTGTTCGACGAACAAATTCACAGTGGCCATCTTCTCTGAATAGCCTTCTTGACTTTCGTGCTGGTATTCACTTTCGAAATAGCCGACGTCGTTCAACGCGCAACCGACCAGCCGCCCGGTGAGGCAATCTCGCACCACAACCGACAAATTGCTGTTCAAGCATTTTTGGATGTAATTTTTGAAAAACGGTTCCGCATCCTGCAAGCCGATGGCCGAGGCACGGTTCAAAGGCTCGTCGTGCAAAAATCCTTGACAAAGCAAATCGTACAGTTCTGCTGAGTGTTCAATTTTGGCATCTTCGAAGCTGAACGACGACGATTCACCGCCGAAATTCTTTTGCCCAGCTTGGGATTCAGCCATTTCGTCGAGAAAGTATCTCGTCCAACGTTTGCCCAATTTTTATAAGGCATTATTCAAAATTAATTAATCACTGCCAACAGTGCAATTGGGAACAATTTCACATCCAACCCTGCCCATTCATCACACCTATCTGAGAACAAAAACAAGCCATACCAACTTGGCATATGTAGTTCATCAAATTTATTATACTACCACTTATTTCTTATTAAATGTTATATAACTGTGCAGATATATGCACCACACGTAATCTTGCACAATCGGACAGATCAATCGATCAATCAATCATATTCACTTGTATATAGCTACCTGTTGATTTTATTTTCTACTCTTAATTTGAAGCATTTTTACTGAACCGATGATAATCAAATTAATTTATCGACTACAAACAAAGTTTCTTCTATCTAATAAAAAATGATAAATAAATTATCCACAAAATAGGTTGAAAATTCAACTAGAAAACATTTGGAGTTGAAAAAAGTTCTTCTTTTTTGAAAAATAAATCACCTGAAATTGAACTACAATAGCAACAACAACAACAACAAAATGCACATCGATCATCCTAGACCAACCAATTACACCGATAGCCAGATATCCTGAAGTGAAACTTCAAAGCAAAAACAAAATTAAATCTATCTATATTGATTTCCTATTTCTAAAAACTTCCCTTCCAATTGCATAAATCATCATCACAAGTCGTTTAATTTGTTCGTCTGCTCAACTCATAATTCATAAATATATTTCTTTTATTGATCACTTGAAAAAGTACATTCGAACCAGAACAATGCTTGCTGCTGTAAATGCAAAAGAAGAAAAACAAAATATTCATTTCCCGTTAATTAACATACTTATTTATGTGGTCTTATTGAAACAAAAAATAAAAATACCATGACAACATTATGATGATACGATCAATAATTTTTTAAAATATCACAGTGTACAACTGGAACATTTGATAAGAAATTACAAGCAGAATTTATGAATGGTATATAAAAGTGAATTAAATAAATAAAAAATCATGTTTCAAGTGAAATATAATGTTTGCAACTTCCTCAACGTTCAATCTTGAAATACGTACAGATAGAGAGATACACTTTGACTTGTAACAAACAGCAGTTGTTATTTCAAAATTGTTCAGCAAATGAAGAACGGAAAAAGTACGGTATAGTATCGAACTGATAATTAAGTTAATGTAGATCCCAGTTAATGAAGAGTTAATATTGAGATGATGATTGAACAAAGAAACTTGCTTTTCTTCAGTGAAATAAATTTATAAAAAATTTTTGTATTCTTCTGAAACGCCCCTTTTAAATACAACTGTAGTAGCAGAAATCAAATATAGCAATTATCTAAAATCATACTAAAAGGATTATATGAGTTGGAACTTTACAATAATACTTTTTATGTTCTTCTCGACTACTAGATACCATTGAATTGATAAAAAAAGCAATTTAAACGAAGTTTTATAGATATATTTAAAGATCAAGTTAGTGGCGAGCAATAGCTGCAAAGCAAACAAACGTCAAGACCACGTTTAAAAATTTGCATGAAAATTGTGGTAAACAAGTCCTACTGTGGCTGCTTTTCTGTTCGTTGAGCAAACAAAAATTTTCACGACTTTTAATCTAAAATCACACCAAAAGGATTATATGAGTTAGAACTTTACAATAATACTTATTATGTTCTTCTCGTCTACTAGATACCATTGAATTTGGATAAAAAAAGCAATTTAAATGAAATTTTGTAGATATATCAAAAGTTCAGGCTAGTGGTGAACAATAGCTGCAAAGCAAACAAACGTCAAGGCCACGGTCAAAAATTTGCATGAAAATTCTGGTAAACAAGTTGACGTTTGTTTGCATTGCAGATATAGCTGGCCATTAGCTTGAACTTTTAATATATGTATAAAACTTCATCTAATTTGTTTTTTTTTTGAGCAATTCAATGGTATCCATTGTTCAGGAATAACATCTTTTGCACCAACGTTTTGTCGTGTATTTGTCTAGTAATGCCCAAGACCCGCTTTACGACAGTGGAGCCGGTAGAAAGTGAGGAAGCACGGCAAGTTATAGTCGCCAAAAATCGTAAAAATATTTCAACACATAAATCAATTCAAACAAAAATTATGTCACATGGACAAAGTTCCATTGAAACTTTAATGAAAAAAACATTTTCATCAATTATTACAATAAACGGCAAGACTGCAAGTATTAATAGACATATATTATAGATGTGTGTCTGTTTAACTGTAAACAATTATATCTAAACCTTCAAGTGAACAAATATTCAAATATGAAGAAACAACCATGCATGTATATGAGAAAACATATGCATAGTGTGCAAATATCCTACGAGATATTGTTGCTTCAGAATATAATGACAAAAAAACTACTGCATATCAAAAATTGCTGGGCCAGTAACATCAAGGCTAAGGAGAAAAAAAAAGAAACAATAAATCAAAAAAACAAGCAAATATTTTTAAAAAAAAAGTTACAAAAATATGCTTTAAACAATAAATAGCCAGTTATATATTTCGACCCGTCAAAGACGTACGAGCACGCAGTCAGACAACCGGGTTTTCAAGAGGAGATTATATTATTATTAATGTTATTATTATTATATAGCAAGATAAATGACTCAAAATGAAGAAGAAAAAGAAGAAAACTGTCCAATTTGATCAACAAAAATAGTTGGAAATATGCTATTTTAAATTTTTGTTATTTTTGTTTTTTAAAGCGAGTTGATGATTATTCAAGCTTGGGATTCAGCAACAACTGCAGCAAAAGTAGTAAAGCACCACTCGCAGTAGTAAACAAAAAGAAGTAAATAAATAAATAAATAAATAAATAACGAAAAAAAAACAAATTGTAAGCCGAACACCGACCGACATAATAATAAAGAAGAAAATGTTGGCTAGCTAGGCAGCATCGTAGTCGTCGTCAGCGTCGTTGTTGTTCTGCATTTCCCACATTTTGTGATTCATTTTTGAAACTGACTGTAGAATAGCAGATGTAGATAGTGTTGGTGCACTTGTGGATGATGCATATGCAGACGTTATTAGAGTGGAATTTGAATTTGAAGGTGCAAATGTCGACTGTGACAAGGAGAATGTCGACGGTACTGAAGCAGATGATGATGATGATGATGATGATGAAGAACAGGGAAGAGGAGGAGCAGGATGAGGAGGAGGAGGAGGAACTGCTGCCGCTGCAGCCGCCGCCGCTAACGATGGCTTCATTGGCGGTGGGAGTGGCGGCGGTGGCATCAACTGCTTTTGACGCATACTTTCCTGCCATTGTTGTTGAAACCAAGCAGTTTGCAACTGATTCGCCGACGCTTGCTCTGTACGAGCCTAAAAAACCAACAAACAAATAAACAAATAAACAAACAAACAAACAAGTATTGCTGAAGAGAGATATATATTGACAATAATAAGGTACCTACCTTGTCGAAAAGTTGCTGCTGCAATTTGAGCAACTCTTCTTCAGGAATACCACACTTTTCCAATCTGGAATTTTGCCTTTTCAATCGTCGAGATGCTTCTTCATCGCAAAGGTCCAAAACGGACCGACCCGCGTCCAAATAGTCCGGACCAAAGCCCAAATTTTGCACAGCTAAAAATTATGCTTCATTTGAAAAGCTTGCACATGCAATTGATCCAATTTTTGATAAGCAATTTACCACGAAATAGATGATCTTTGTTGATAGTTTTCTTCTGATCATTCATGCAAAGTCGATTCGCCTCAGCACCGACGTGCTTTATAAATTGCATGCAACAAAGATGCAACACGTCGCGAAAGTCGTTGCTCATTCGAGCATTTGGAAGCGTTTCACGTATAACACGATTCAAAGCGGCTCTTGGGATGCCGGGCTCGTCTTCTTCCGTCGACATCTTGCGCATCTCTTCAACAGATACATGAAAACAATAATAACAAAACGCATGCTCTTTTCATGCATAAAAAAAAAGAGAACATTAAACAGAGGAAAAAAACGATATATAATTAACCGTCGAAATCAAACGGATGAAATAGCAAATAAACAACTGCAGCATTTCAAGAAAAAAACATTTTACATCATATTTTAATTAATTTTCACAATGAAAAAAAATTGAAGCCCCTCTTTTGCGAAGAATCTCAGAAAACCCAAGCACAGAAGCAAGCAATGATGCTTCTATTTCTGATGCTGTTTTGCATAATAATAATTGAATTGGACAAAAAAATATGATTGACAGTGATAAATTTTGCAAAAGTAAAAGCATTAGCTCCAGGCAAGATCACACAGGTTGACGCCGTGATGATGGCAGCGTGAACAAAATTACCGTTGCAAAGGGAGGAAGCTCTTGCCAACCTGAGCACCGAAAGCAAACAGAGAAACGATATATATATATATATATCCAATTCGATCATTCGCACCAATAAATCAGCAATAAAATGAAATAAAATTAAATTAAATAGGCAAAAAGTATGTTGCTTGCTCAGAAGTCAAAGTCCATCGTCCACTAGCATTTTTATGTACTCCACTGCAGAACAGAACTGCGTCCAACAGTAAGCTTCTTCACCTTCCATACGACCGCTGTAAAATCCATTCACATACTGAATTGTCGACAGCAACGCTTCTGGATTGGCTTTGATCAAAACGTACACAAGCAGTGGAACCATATCGTCAGCGCTTGGTGTTTGCGCGTTCGAGGCACGTAAAAGATGCATAATAGTCTCGCAGCACCGTTGGACACATTTCACTTTGTCTCCAGCTGACTGAAACAAGTGAATGAACAAAGAAAACGAATATATATTGTACATATACACATGTCAACAATGTATATTGGATATTTTGAAATTCAATTTTACCTTGTAGACGTTGATTTTGAGAATTTCAGCTTGAGCTGAAGGCCACGGGCATTCAGCAATGTATTCCTACATAATACAGAAAACGTAAATGAGATGTTTTTGAATTTGAAGCAAACAATTGCACACAAATCTATTATTATAATTATTATTACAAATAACCATCAACGTCAGTGTAAATTTAAAAAAAGTGAAAAGAAAAACTTTTTTTTTCAAAAAATACCGTCGGTATAGCCAGACTCTTGTGAGTCGGAGTGATCAGCTCACCAAGTCTTTGCACCGTTTGATGAAACAATCTGAACGTTTAAAATAAAAATTAAATAAATCAACACTGAATCAATTGTGAATTGATAAATGAAAATTATTCACCATATTCTGACCAAAAAAAAAACAAACAAAAAAACAAAAATATACCTATCTCGCATGACGTCCACTTCACCGTTTGGATACAATGCAGAAACGTATATTCTGGCCATGATCATACGTTCAATGGATAATCGAATCCATTCCAATTGATCACATGTGCAGCCTAGTTTTTCAATTGTAGAATTAAAAAAAAATGAAAAGCAAATTTTCAATATACCATTCCAGACGGAATCCGCTTGAACAGAAGAATAAATTTGACTTAGAAAAGTTGAAAGTAGATGCGTCTTCTCGTCCAACAGTTGTAATTGTTGGAATTCATGAACGAAAGCTTTGATTTGTGAATCGAATCGTTGTTCAAGATAAAATCGTACACAAAATTCCACCACCGAGTGAATTGTTATCTTCTGCTCTCTAAATAAATTAATTAATAAATAAATAACTATGTATGTATAATAAAAAAAAAGATTAAATAATAATCACTGCAACTATTTAAACCGTTATTACCCACACGCGTACTCAATGGAAAATTTTGCCAGTTAATCAAATAAAAGCAAACATATTTAATTATTCATTTGCTACGTTTGCAATACCTTGATGAATGTGTTAACAGGAAACAATTTCCACTCCAATGGCTGGCTAATTTAAATAGCAAAAGAAAACACGCACATAATTTGAAAAATTGAAAAAAACCAAATTACTGTTGACTAACTGAAAAATAAAAACATAAACAACTATAAATAATAAAATAATAAAAACAAACCACAACAATTAAAATTATTATTAAAGAGATGATTTAATTAATAATAATAATAATAATATTCTAATCATATTCACCTGGTAATACGATTCAATAATTTCTTTATGAACATTTTTGACTGCAACAAGGACAATTTGGATTGTTGCACATAATTGACATAGGCAGATCGTCGACCGTGCTCTTCGTGCATCGTTTTCAACAATTTGCGAACGCTGAATTGGATGAATTGCATGGCAAATAATAATAATAATAATAATAATATATGCATAAAATAAATGCTTAATTTGAAATTAATTTTTTTTTACCCTTTCGAATCGAAATATGACAACGTTCTCAGAGCGTCTTCAATTTGAACGCAAAGTGACTTGCGTTCGCTGATCAACGTCTCAGCCAACTGCACACGCAAGAATTGCTTCAGCTCGTCGTGCTCTTTCACTTGCTGCAGAGATGAACATGTCTGGCTGAACATGAATTGCATCAATTAATTATAAAAATAGAAAAAAAAACATATATACATATATATATATTCCTGCATTGACATTCAACTTAAATTTCAATCATCAAAAAACCAAACAAAAAAATAATTTTAAAATATTAAATAAGATATGTATGTAATTGCTGCCGTTTTTTCCATCAAAAAAAAAAATTCTTCGTGCATTTTCTCAAATTTGTTGAATAGTAGAGAAAACAACAAACAATAAAACAGAAAAATATGTATTAATTTAAATGGAAAATTATTTTTTCAAAAGACAAGACAGAAAACAAAATCGAGTATATACGTCATGGAATTGCATTCACAGCAGGTCAAAATCAAATACACCATGCACATATGCACACAACATACACACACACAGCAGAGAAATAGATACACATGCGTCGAACAATTGTTGCTCTTGCTTTAGCATCTTTTTCTTCAAATCAATCAATCCCTCCTTCTCAACAAGCTTTCAGCAGATTTGAAAATTAAAATATGATGAATAATACAGCAAATGAAAAGAAAAAAAACATCTTTCTTTTCTTATTCAACATGCAGAAAATGAGAATGAGAATAATAATAATAATAACAGCTACATATACCATGCACAATCATCGTGACAAAATAATACATACCCACGCGTACACAGACACAAAGTTCACGACATTTCCATTAAAAAAAATAAATAAAATAGAATAAATAATAATGAATTATAGTGTCAATAAAATCAATATGAAATGAAAAATACGAATGTGCACTGCCAACTGCATTCATACAAATTTCAGTCACATTTGAATTGCATGCGTCTGATCAGAGATGAGTATTGAAATAATAAAATGCTGCTACACATACACCCATGAGAGTTCACACAGATAAATAATATATTATTGATATGAATGTTTTTTTTTTCATTTTTTATTTTTCTCACCTCAATCTGAATGTAACCACAGGTAATGTGTCAACGTCGACCGTGCTCAGTATGAGACGAAGCTTGCGTTTCAAGTCGACAAAAGCTTGGCATTCGGTTAAATTGTTCGAATCAAAGTACGGTCTACCGGTATCCTCGTCCATCTGCACCAGTGGTTCCATAGGCAAAGTGGTGGTATTGGTGGTGGTGGTGGGGATAGTGGAGGTGGTCGTTGGACCACTAGGTTCGTCATCATTTCGAAGAGCCATGCATCGGTACTTGTCCAAAATCTGGTCACCGGTTTCGGCATAGTCTCGCGATGCAAACGGTGCACCATCAGCCGAATAGCAGCCACTTTCCACTTGAACTGACGACGAACCTGCTACGGTGGCAGCAGATTCACCATTGCCAAGTTGTTTGTTGGAAATGTTACGAGCTGGTGGTGTTCGCCCTGCTGGTGAAAATATAAAAATTAACAAACATCAAAAACAATAAAATAAATATTTTCACCTCTGAGTGGTTTCAATCCACGAAATCCTCTGAAAAGACCTTCACGACCAGCACTGGATAATGGTGCTGTTAGATCGTTTGTTAATGTTGTAGCTGTAGTAGTAGTTGTTGTTGTTGCTGCTGCTATTGATGGAGAAGAGAAAGATGAACCTCGAAGACCAATTACACGGTTGACATGCGGTGACAATTTTTTTGCCATTGTTGTGGCAAAATTTGTACGCAAATTGGTACCATTATTACTATTACTGCATCCAGCAGCAGTGGGTGTGGTCCTGACGACAATGCTGTTGCTGCTGTTGCTGCCGCTGGGCGTGGTAGCAGATTCGTTGTGGAAAAACACTGATACCTCTTCACGATCGAGTTCGTCCATCTTATCGCCACCGGCACGAAAGCATACCGACGGATAATTGCCATCGCCAACGGCAGGGTTAGATTTGTGGTGGTTGCTGTTACTGTTGTTGTTGTTGCTGCTGTTGCTGTTGCTGTTGCTGCTGCTGCTTGTTGCATTTAAATATGGTCGAAATGATGATGACAATTCTTGCACAGTTCGTTGTTGTTGCTGCTGTAATTGCTGCTGCTGCTGCTGCCGCCGATGCTGCAAATATGCCATCGATGACAAAGACGACGTCGACGGTCCAGCTCCACAGCTGCTTCCTTCGTCTGGAATTTCTGAATACAAAGAACTGCCGCTTGATTGTCGATGAACCGGCTTCGTTGATGCGCACGCACAAGGTAATCCTTGTTCTGATACTGAATCACCGTCGTCGGATACTGGCGATTTCAGAATATGACGACAATTTTCACCAACACCGCTAACAGATTGAAACACGTCATTTTCAATATCCTGCACACGAAGATGAAAAAAAGAAGAAATTAACGAAGAAGAATTGCTAATTTCAATTCTTATTTTTTGAAATAATTAGAAAAATTATCCACTGCTTTTACCCTAAGCCGTTGATTTGGATCATTTTCAGAATCGGACGCTTCCACAGACCAAGTGTCGCTGTGATCGCCGACAGATGCGCTCGTATGCAAATTTTGCGCTTTTTCCGATATCAAATCTAGACGAGGAGCCTGCGGGGCAGGGCACGGCACAATGTCAGGCAACCAAGCTGATGACAACGGCAACTGCGATTGTTGCACATCACCACCGAACTCTGAATCACTGGCCAAAACATCCGTAGACCAACTGTCACTTACCATGGAGTGTGTTTCATCTCCTGAAATTTAGGAATTGGATCCCAAGTTTTCTTTGGTCAGTAGTAGTAAAAATAAAGTAAAAAAATTTCGCTCAATATAATTTTACTGTGGCATTCTCGGTTTCGTGTTGGTACCATTGCAAATTTTCCAAAGCGTTCTTCCATGGCGTTGGCTTTCATCGTCGGCAACGGCAGTGAGCAGCAACTGGTCTTCTGACGCATGTCACCGCTTCCACAAGGACTCTGACTGCTCACTTCAAAAGCATTATCTGAAAGATACGAGATGAAAATCAAACAATACCTGATATTTCTCACTTGACTGTCTGTATTTGACTAACGCGACCAGCAACAATTTCAAATACTCGCTCGCATTTAGACGACAAAATTTTAATGAAAGTAAATTCTATTAGCAGCTACACTATTTATTAAATAATCAAAAGCTTTGAGTTTAGCAAGCAAACACACGCCCTCTCTCTCTCTCTCTCTCTGTGTGTGTGTGTTTGATATAATTTTCAAATTATTCTACATATTTATATAATTGACTTGTATTGGTAAGCCCAATGTTTTGTTTCTTATGCAATAAATGAAATAAAACACCAATAATAATAATTAATAAAGTGTGCCAAAATTAATAATAACAATAAATTCAACAAACCGTTCTGATCCGCTGGCACAGAGGAAGGGGTATCACGACCGGAAATGCTTGGAGAACCACGTCCGCTGACGTTGGCCGACATGGGCACGGCGTCGACGTCGGAAAAGTTGTCGTTCAAAGCCGACATGTCGGCATGGTCAGTGAGCTGTCCGGCGCTGGAACAGTCGGAACGTTGTTCGTCGCTGGCCACCTCGTCCAATTGGTCACTGTTGGCGCCGAGTGAGTCCGAGTCGACGGCCAGCATGAATCTCGTACGCTTGGCGTTGCAAGAGCTCTCCTCCCGGCCGTACTTCATCTGACGCATCATTGACAAGAACTTCTCCTCACCAAACAGACCGACCGGCTCTTGAGGATCGCTGATCGCGAATAAGAATACATCCGGATATCCGGGCGGTGCCGGCAATGACGATGCAGTTGTGGTTGACGAGAACAAAGCTGGCGGTGACGACTGCTGCTGCTGTTGTTGTTGCAATGCTGTATTCTGCACGTTACTTTCCGATGGACTTCTGATAAGTGACATCGTTGCCAACGGTTTCGCCACTGCAATCAACCAAAAGATAAAAAAACAACAACAACAACAAAATATTATAAAATATTATCAATTGCGGAAATTATTTCATTTAAATTTTCATTTTTTTAAATAAATAAACAAGTTACGTTTCATGCATGATCGACTGCGAGTGGTTGTCGATGACGATTGGACTGTTGAACGTGAAGTTGAAGAAGAAATTGCTTCAGTCAAGTCGATCGATTGTTTCGATGGTGTTCGATGCTGTTGTTGAACAATGGCTGAATTATTATTATTATTATTATTATTAATAGTAGTAGTATTCATTGAAGGCAACAATATTGTCGTCGGTAGTGAATTCAACAGCTGCTTCAACTCTTGCCAGCAAGATTCCAGGCCAGCAGGCGCACTTGAATTTTCTACCACCTGACGTAGAGCATTCAACTGAAAAATAAAATGGAACAATATTTTTTTTTATTTTCTGTAATAAATTCAATAAATTTAAAATCAAATATTCTGCTTCACCAATTGGTTGAGTTCGTCAGTTGAAAAAGCTGCGTGACGACGAGCCAATTTCACCTCCATCGTGTAGATGTCGTCCAAGTTGGATCTGTGCAACGGTATGGCAATGGTATCGGACAAAATCGCCCGGTATAGCATGTGTACAGAGTTGGTGTCGAACTGACTGTACAGATCGTTCAATTTGGAATCCAAACGATCCCAAGGGCAGACGGCCAAAGCTTGCAAGATCTGACCAACTTGCATCAGATTGAAGCGAGCCACAGAGCTGACCGGCGTGTCGGACAAAATACCAAAAGCTTCGGGATTGGCGATTGCCGGACAAATTATATAACTGAATATTAGCTCGGTGCAAATTTGATCGCATTCCGATGTGGTCAGCTTCAAACAGTCGCTTAAGAAAAAATGCAACTGACGCAAAAGCCAAGCCAAAGGAACCGGAAAACAATGCAAACTATCTCGAATGGATTGGATAAAGTTGTTGCTCACCAATACCAAACGTTGAATGATAATTTTTCTGTAGTTTGCAATATTTTCTTTATATTGCAAAGAACCTACAATTTGAAAAAAAAAGTACAACTTGATCATTCATCTAAACATTTGAAATTGAAATTAACGCAACAGATTCTTTCTAGTATATATTCATTGTTTTATTGCTTCTAATTTTAAATTTAAGAAAAAGCCAACACACAATAAAATTAAGATAATGTGCCCTGATTCTTGAAACACAATTTATCACCATTGACTTGAGACTGACCACAACTAGATTGCATTTCAATGATTGAAATTTACACTGCGTTCCTACAGTAAATTTGCCGAAGGTAGTAATGAATAAAAAAACTAAAATTACAGAACAATGTCAATTCAGGAATTGAAACAGCACTTTCTGGTCTCAGCTTAAATATTTTCATAATTTTAATTAACACCTTTAATTGATACATTTTGGAAATATGTACAAATAATTGCCATCATGTTTGCCAATAAAAAGTAACATTTAGTAAGCCAACAGAAACACTAGTCTCAAATATTTTCAAAAATTATTCCAATAGACAATATCTTTTTCAATATTCGAAAAATAAACAATCCAATCTTGTGCTTTATTCAACGTGCAAAAGCAATTAATAGAATTATATTAATAAGCATTTGCAAAGCAGTGAAACAATTTTAAATTAAAATCAAAGGAAACAAACATTCAATCTGTTCACAAAAAAACCTTAATTGCCGCCCTAATTCAAACAATCTTCAAAGTCTGGTTGACGAATAAAAAAGAAGAAATTTGACATGCTTCAAAATCTAACAATTAGCATCATGTGATGAACAAAAACTGAATTCAGGATCAAGAAATAAAAATATCACATGATCAGTGTGATTCACCGAAAAAGAAAAGCAACCGTCATTTCCCGTTTGACGCTTCAGTAAACAAATGCATAAATTAAAAATTTTTTAAAGGCACTGTTATTTGAAAGTAAAAAAGTTTGCTCAAATGTAAGCTTTTCAACTGAAGAAGAAGAAAACTAACGTCATCCGGTAAAAACACGAACACGAAAAAACAACTGCTTAAAATGTACATACCTTCAAGTCCCCAGTTGGCCAACTTCTCAGTGGCAGAAAATCTCATTGCAGCTTTGGTGGGATCAATTTCCAAAAGTTGTTCGTTCTGGCTGATCAACTGCATGATCGGTTGGTAAAGTGCAGACGCCAGGAACAGATTAACAGAAAACAGACTGCCAGTAGCCAGACGGTACATTTTGCAAAAAGCGCCACTCCCACGGCGGAGCATGCGACGCAAATTTTCCCCTTCACAATTGGAAAATTGCAATCGCATCAAATCGCACAAAACGGCAAAAAGGCACTTTTCATCGTTCACAAATTGGCAAGAACCGTAAACGCTGCAGAAAAAGGTGAAGCACAACTCGTCGGCCAAGTTCGGCTCGACGCATTCGAAATAGTGCAAAACAGTGGCGACCAATTTGCCACTGTTCAACAACAGACGCAATATCTCGGTGATTGTAGTTTCGTTGTTGGCCAGTTGTTTTTTTGAATCGGAAAAATGCGCATTTTCCAAAAGACAAAGCTGACTGCAAGCGTTTTGCACAGTCGCGTCCGGATGCGATTGAAGCAATTTCGACAACGTTCGATGTTGATGGCAGTGAATCCAACAAATCTGAACAAGAAAAAAAAATTAAATGAAATTTAATTATCAATAATAAGAATAAGATCAAGTAACTGCGATAATAATTGATAATAACTTTGATTTGCTCACTTTGACAAGTTCAAGAATTTGCTCCTCCACTTCCGTATTTAGGCATAAAATCCAGTCAATGTCCGCATTGACGAGCAATTTTTCATCCCTAAGCCGATAACAAAGATCGACCAGTTGATTCTGATAACGCATTGTCAAATCATGAAGTACATTTGATGAAAATTTAATAAAAGCGCCGGAAAAAATACACTACTACAGTTGTAAAGATGCTCAGGTATAAATTTTATTTTTCCTAAACGGTATTATTTATAGACTTTGTACGCTGATAAAATTTCAATACAAAAATGATAATTTTGATTTGAAATTTCTTCTATTGAAACTATATTTGAAATAAACATTTTTATTTCAAATAGTTATCGCTACAGTAGGATGTGCGAAAGAAAATATACAATTTGGCTGCAAGGTAAATAAATCATAACTTCTAGTGATAAATTTAACATTAATTATATTATTAAACTGAATATTTAAAACAAAAACGAATTTCTTTTTCAAAATATTCAAGCGCTGAATGTGAACAAAGTTTGAATGAATGAAAGCTTCTTCTGCAACTGAGTCACTTCCGTTGTAAATAATGAAAAAAAAAGTCAACAAAACTACGTTAACAATCATAATTTTTATCTCAAATAAGCAATAAAAACATTTATACATTTAGCATTTCATTTGATTTGATTTGTTTTTTTTTTCTACAGTACAGTAGCATGTTTCTCATTCCGTATTTACTGAGTTATGCAAATAGACAGTGTGCAAAATAAATATTCCACAATCATAAATGCGGAGGAAGTGTTTTTTGCAAAATGTCAGCAAATGATTTCATAAAAAGTTTTCCATACAATAAAAACACACAGTTTGCTCTTATTTTGTCATAGGAAAAAAGAACGCTTGAAAAATTGCAAAAAGTTCACAATGACAAAATACATATTTCAGTTGTCGACGTTGACAAAAAGTAATAAATGCAAAAAAAAACAAAACAAAACAAAACAAAAAATACCCCTCACACTGTTATAAAAGAATGTACACTACACCGTTGACAATTGTACAAATTTCTCATTTGCATACCAATCTCAGAGGTGGGGAAATTTTTTTTTTTGATAGTCATGTTGTTGACTATACTACTCAAAGGTTTGCAATACAGAAGAAGGTGAAAAAGAGGCAGGCACTTACACGTCCAATAACCTATTTGTTATCAAATAAGACAACTGCTATGCACGAAATGATGAACATACAAAAAAAAAAATTAATGACATTGCAAAAAAGAAAATAAAACGCCGAAATTATTATACCGATAAACGTGACCAAAGAAAGCATGCATGCTTGAAAGAAGCCAACAACAGATCAACAGTAAAATCTGCTTAAATCAACTTACAAAAAGAACAGTTCTACTGAGCAAATTGTGCACAACATCCCGTTTTTGTTAGTAATTTATGATATAGTTAAGATTCCTGAAAAGAAAAGAAAAAAAAAAACAAGATTAAATTAGCAACATGCGGATAGAAACAGCAAAGCTTGCCTAGTGTAATTGTAATTAGAAAGAAGAAATGAACGCTTATAATGATAAAGTAGTTGCTTCTTCATGTTCCAACAGTTTTTCGTGAAATATCACCACACCGCAACGAGGAAAAAGAATAATTTACCTTCATTCTATTATTAATACAATAAATGAAATTTAATTAAATTAATAGATGTACGTATAGGAACTATTCCAAAGAAATTAAATTAAAATAAATAGTTATGCAGTGAAAACTAAGTAAACCTAAGCAAAAGAAAAAAAAAGCAGTGTTGCTGTTGTTCTTCTTGCACTTTTCAAACTTGCCAACCATTATTCATTGGATTCCATTCTTTCCATGTCGTGCAAATATCCGGTCGTGCCATCCTTCGGTCCGTACAGAAGTACATAGGCGCAGTGCCAATCGCCACCACCGGACAAGCGTAAAATATCTTCTTCAGTGACAAGCTCAATAACATCATCGTCACACTTCACCCATTGGCCTTTTTCACTGAGTACCCAAGCCACATAATGCCCTGAGCTGCTGCTGCGACCTTTGTGCGTGAGCACAGCCCTAAGTCGATACAATCCACTGTTGTTGGAACCAGGATCGTCGGCAAATGAAAACGGAAGTTCCTCGTCAAACACTGCCATGTCTTCCTGTATTTGCATAGAAAAAAAAAGATGTTCATATTTGTTTGTTTGTTTGTTTGTTTTTTTTTTGTTCCTTCCTTTTCAGTTCTGTTCATAAAAATTAAAATTAACACAATTTATTCTCTGTTTACCGCTTTCAATTCGTCGCCCGGAATCTGCGTCTTTCGACTTTTCTGGTAAGCCGACTCCAACAATTTCTCTTCAAATAGCTTCAACTTGGCACGCATGGGCAACAACTTCTCTTTCAACTCATCACAGCAGAGGTCGAACACGTCCAATTGGATGGGAAATTTCACGTCTTTCAATATTTTCGCGTTCATCTTCTCACGCTCTTTGTAATAAAAGCGAACAATCTGTATGGTCAAATAAGCCGGCAGACGGCTAATTTCACTCCTGCGTTGGTAGACCGCATCGCAGCCAAGCCTGTCCGAGTATTTGGTGATCTCTTCGGTCATTTTAGCTTTCAGTCCTGAAAGCAGATACCGGACGCCGGACGACATGAAGCAACTCAACTGCAAAAACTCTTCACTAGTTTCCACAGGCGGTTCATCGCACTCGTCTACACGTTTGGTGATGATCTTGTACCGACCGCCGAATATCATCTCAACCACTGATTGCTGGGCGTCGGGAACGCCCAGCAACGTGCCCGGCAACAAGCTCTTCAACCTGCGCAACAATTCCAACCAGAGCTCGTTGGCGTCCTGCTGCATCAGACGACCGTCCTCACTTTTCGTCGCAAACTGAGGCATAGTCATGTGTATGGCATTCAAAAGCATCACCGGAACACTCTCGGACAAATCTGGCTGATTCATCAGCTTGTACTGTTGTTGTATAACAAGAGGTAACATATTTTCCTTGGTGAACGGATGCGCTGTGGTAGATCTGAAATTATGCAACGCACACTCCAACTCGGGCACCGTTTTCAAGCACTGCACCGTTGCGTTCATATAGCACGTATTGCCTGAACAAAAAATTTCATTACAAACTCAAATCTTTCATCTTTCAACACAACACTACAACACTTGATTATCAAGATATTTACATTACAGTACAACCTGAACTGCTCCAAGTATGCATTTCAAGAAAAACAACAACAATTATTCATGTAAATAAATTGAAAAATACACCCAAACTATGCTTGTAAATCAAAGAATGCAACTGTTGTAAAATGAACCGTTGCATATGAAGAATAGCTAATAAAAGTATACCTAAATTTTTCAGACCACTTTTCAAACAAATCGCCGTATTTATCTGATCGGGAGTCATGTCTTCTAGAAAAGTCGGCTGCACATTCGGCACCTGCGGCTCCACCAACTCCTCGGCCGTACCGAGCAGCATGATCAAGCTGCCCTCTTGTACGGGAAACTCATCCCAAGTGTCGGGTTTGAGATTTTTCCCACGGCACAGTATTTTCTGCCTTGTCGGAGGCACGCCGGTCAACGTGAACAACTGCGCCTTGAATTGAACTGGACTTTCGTTCAAATCCACCTCGATGTTTTCGAACTTTTCTTTACCCCATTTCACATTCACCCGCAGAGTGCTCATTGTGACGATGCAGATCAGTCTGAAAAATTACACACATTCTCATTCATATTTTATCATCAATAACAACGGATGTTAAAACAAAAAAAAGAAGCAATGATCTGCAATGAAAAGTTGACGGTTGAAAAAAAAAAAGCTGTTCCATTCATACCTCTGCAACAATACATAATTTCAGCATTACACAACAGAAATACTTAAACGTCAAACGATAAAAATAATACTTAAAAAAGACAATGAAATATTAAAGCATAAAAAATATATATAATACAATTTATTCGGACAAAAGCAAAATCGCAAATATGTCTCAAAATTTCGAAAAGTAATTTCTGGTCAGCCGAAAGGAAAAAATAAAAATTTGTTTGTCAAAGAAAAGCATTCAAAATATGAAAAGAAATATCAAGTAAAAGGTCACACTTCTAAACAAATTTGAGCAACGCAAAAAATTCAAAGTCAATGCAAGCAACGACAAAAGTTTGATCAGAGTACGGTAAAGAACGATAAAAGTAATGCAAGTACAAATCTTTTACAAAAATTGTCAAGGTAATTCAATTTTGAATTGAAATAATAAAAAAAATAAATAAAATAAGCTTAATATTTTTATTTCATTCCAAGAAAATATTTTCTTTTTTTATTAATTTAAATTCCTCGCCAATGTGGCATAAAAATTTCAATTGCCCTCTATCGTAAAGAAAAATTAGTTCATATAACGTATCGTATGCAAAATTGAAAAATGAACAAACATTGCAATTTAAACATGGCCAAAATGGTCGATTTTCAAAAAAAAAAGAATAAAATTTTCAAACAATACAATACTGTCAATCTGGTTGAAAGAAGAAAACGCTTCAATTGGCTATTTCACATTTGATCGTGTGGGGAAACAAGTGAAAGCAATTTGTAAAACACGGCATCGATTCATCGAATCATTCTAATCCTTTTTTCAAACTAACCAAAATTATTTCCCATTCTGCATGCATGATGAAAATAATTTTACATTTTTACAATCTTCCTTGAAAATAGTTTTTTTTGTCAAAATAACATTATAAAATTTCCTGTATTCATCAAAAATGATTATTAAAAAAAAATTTTTTTTTCTCTATAAAATAACAAAACTCAATCATTTTTGCATTGTCAACTGCAAGGAAATTTGCATGTTTGCAAATGTACAACAGTAACAATTGCAATTTCACCCAATGGAATCATTTGAATATTTTTTTTTTCTCCGGTCCACGTCCACGTTGGCGTTTTGCAGCAATAAATGTTCGTTATCAAATGCGCAATATTGTCAACTTTGAGACAATCTTTTGACAAATTGCGCAAATAAATTTACTCCACGACAAATATGGAAAAACAATTTCAATTTGATTTGACAAATTCTAAGGCAAAATCGATATCACTTTGATGTGACAAAAACTTGTCAACAAATAAATCAACCGCTGAACACAGACGGCTGTAACCGCTGATTTATACGCAAATTGTGTTCATAATTCATAACTGATAAGCCGCATAATACATTGGTGTTAAAATTGTAAATTTTGCTCGCTAGTTGCATCCGAGTTTTGACAAACACAACCTCTACAGTATGACGTACAGTTTATCCAAATATCATCATCAGCAGTTTAGTTTTGTCATTTTTCATTATTAAAAAAAAATTTTTTTCTTTAAATTTTAAACAAAAAAGCAAACATACATGTCTCCTCCCTTGAATTAATGATAATTTATGAAATGCACAAATTGAATAAAAATAACAACAATAATATAAAAAAAAACGGAAAATCTATAGCCTGCTTAGTTTGAAACAGAAATGTTGTTTATTTGTGAAAGGGGATGTCAAGCAGCGCATGACTAGCGTTCATTAACATCGCATAAATTGATCACGTTAGTAAAAAATCAATTTTCCAAAATTACTCGCCAGTGATGGGCTCTGAACTGAACAAAAATTACATAATTAAAATTCATCTATTGAACAAATAACAAATATGACGTTCTCTTTCATTTGAATAGGAAAAAAAAATTATTTCACTACAAGTCGCATTGCTGTTCCATTTTTTTTTTCAAAGATATTTCTTCAAAATAAAAATGTTATTAGCGTGTGCAACAATGACTAAATGGAAAGATCAGATCAATGCACAATAGCCAATGAGGAGGAGAAGAAGAAGAAGAAGAAGAAGAAGCAGGCGACGATTAGGCATATCCCGGGCTGTTGGTTTGTCGGCACTGAACACTTTGCGTGTCCCATTGGATAGTGAATGAAAACGACAAGATTCGACAACTTCAACCGCAAAGCTGATGCAAATCAATAACAACACAGACGCACCACTGCAATGAAGAAGCAGAGCTTGATAGGACATGAAGCGTTGCAACCTCGTCGTCTCCAGCTTACAAGCCCGCTGTTGGCCCCATGAAAGCCTTTGCACAATGAATCAGCCAGCCAGATTGATACCTAGTAGCCCTTTTTACCTAAGAAGGCCGTTTCCATAACAACATTCGTTGATGGCGACTAGATCACAATTTACTGTTCATTTTTGGAAACGACCATTTTCTCAATTACAACAACAACAACATCCAAATATGGAAAATTCAACAAACAAATCACCAAACAGCCGATTCTCACAACAAGAGCCAAGCGCCTCTTACCATTACGATTACGACTACGATCTTCAAATATTAAAAGTGAGCTTACATTTTCCTACTGTAATGATTATGTGATTAACCTCATATGGACTTTTTTTTCTTTAACTCAAAATTTGTCAAAATAACATCATATTCAGCTGAATTGATCAAAAATTTACAATTTTACTCTTCTGATGAGAGAGAAAATTTCAAATGAATGTTGAATAAAATTCAGATAATAATAATAATACAAGGCTAAATTAGTCACATCACCAAAATAGGCTAAGCAAAATGCATCGGCTAAAATCAATCAATCAACGGTACCATCACCTCTAGTAAAAATTTCACACACGCGCTTTCGCTATTCTCATCTTCATCACTCTCGTTGATGTGAATTGAATGAAAAATATTTCATTTTGAAAAACAAGAAAACAATAAACTTAAAAAATAATTAAAATATTGAAAGAGTATATTTTTATTTTAATTTAGAGAAATGAATAAAAAAAACTGTAGCATCGGAATTTGTATTATTTCTTTTTTTTTTAATCCATTGCACAGTTCAATGCATTCAACTGTAGTGGAGAAAAATCACACGTACTAATTTCCCCGTTTTATTCGAACTATGATCTCACAATGCACTGATTAGATTGAAATTTGAAAAAATGCTAAAAATGAATTCCTTTTATTTTTTTTCAGTAACAAATCTTTGAAAAGAATATCTAGATTACTGTATAATAAAAATACTTGAAAATCAATATTGTTCAGTTCGTTAAGTAGGTGAAGAGCAAAACAAAAAATCTTTCCGTTAACCGGATGATCAGCAGTTAGCATCATTATCGTTAGTTCAAGCAGACTACAGTGAATGATAATTATTTATTTTTTTTTTTGACTTCAAAATTACGTTGCTCAGTTAAATTAGAAAGGGACAATTTCACTTGAAGGCATGTAATATGATCGAAAGAAGAATATTTGAAGTTTAAAAAAAAATTTAAGTGTATCAATTTCCTTTGCTTTTCAATGCAATAATGGAAAAAAGTTTCAAAAAAAAACCTATTTACAAGTAAAAAGTGATGCATGAAGTAAGTTTAAAAAAATTATAAATATGCTTAATAAGCAACACATTGCTTGCGTGTGAAGGTGAACGATTTGGGCAGAGAGAGAATTATTTTGCTGACGTCGTTTCCATGTGAATAAAATCATCACAGTTCAATAATGAAATTAATCATTTTTAATATTGATCAGTAAATACACAATTTCAACAATATCCGGCAAATATTGTCTAGCTTTCTTGGAAAATTGAAAAATAACACAACCAACTTATTTTCAGAATTGACATGAAATTTTCAAATTTTGAATCGTGAATAAAAAATTTCATAATTATTAAAATTGTAACAAAAATAAAATATAAGTTAATCAATTGCAAACTAAACGAAAACTGCCATCACTATCACTACTACTATTGCTAATAGTTGAGAAGGTTTTTCTTTGCAATTCGAAATTGATGAATGACAACAATGGCCTAGCTGAGTCAAAGTTTATAACAAATGCTTCAAAATAGCTAAGCACGAAAGTGATCATAGCCTGCTTACTTGCCTTCAGCGTTCCTTTTGCCGAGCTCATTGCTTTGCAAATATAATAATAATAATACGCTTGCATTGCCGCCGATCGACTGACTATTCAATATACAGGCAAATTGAAAAAATAGTCGATTTTTTCAAACACATCCACCAACCTAAGCTTGTTGAATGGCTTCGGTTCAATTAAATTCATTACAAATCAACGATATTGGCAAAGAACAAGCACAACAGCAACATCATCATCAACTACAACAACAACAACAACAACAGGTAAATATTATAAATGGAAAAATTCAAAAAAGAATAAATAATAATTCCTTCGATATTTTCAAACTTCGCTTGTTTGTGTTGTAATAATTGCTTTTACATCTACAAGCCAATCTACATAAAGTCTGTAATTAATCCATTTTCATTGTTCAATACAAACGTTATATGATTGATTATCTTGATTTGCTATTAACAGTATTATTAATTTTGTTAATTTCAAATTCATTATACATAATAAAAAAAGAAGAACAAAACAAAATGCATCTGAAATAGATGAATGCTTGAAAATTGCCAGTGTTGTTGTTGTTGTTGTTGCAAAACGTGCTTAAATAAAAATGATGCAGCTGTTGTCACTAGTCCGTTTATTAAATAATGTTGTGAAGTACAACATATTTTTCAATTGGCCCTGTATGTTGGAATGATGCATTTGCTTCTTTGATTGAACACTCTCTGCTGTGATACTCATCTCAAAAGTTATATACAATTTGCACCTTTATCGAGGTTAAGTGATAATTATTCTTTCAGAAGATTCTCCGCTCTGACCTGGAAGAATCTGGCTATCAGAGCGCGTTGACGCGATCTCAAAGTTCTCAATATGGTACAGGTTGGTTGTATCACGATTCAGAAAGCATCGCATCCACCAGCAGCTGCGACGACTGGGGTAAAATTATCATATACAATTATTTTTATCCAATAAAAATAATGCAACAGGAAATGAGTTATAATTTCAATAATGAGATGATCGTTTAATTAAAATATAAATTTCATTTAGTATAATGATAATACAGTGGCCATGATGATTATGATCACTTATTTTCGTTTGATAAAAATTTCAATGTTCAAATCCACACGTTTATCAATATAAAAAAATTTTTTCACCACATTTAGATGGATACATGAAAGTGGACAGTCAACGCGTGAAAATTCGTGAAGTATCAGACTTGCTGGTAACTAGATATGCTTTCATCTCAGGTAAGAATTACAAAACAACAAATACAATTTAAAAAGCAAAAAATAAAAATAATCAAAGAATAAAAATGCTTTTCATTTTACAGGGGCCAAAACTGACCAAGGTTTCCCGGTGCTCACATTTCCTGATAGCCACGTTCATCTGCCATTCGTGGAATATCGCCTTCTCATCACCTACTTGACACGTTTACAACCGTATAAATGAAGAATGATCATAAAAATTTTCATAATAATATATTTTAATGCTTTCTTCAGGGTAGAAGATATTTTCCTCGGTTTTGTGGTCATCATTGACAGACGTACAGATCGCTGGGCATCTGTGAAAACATTGCTCTCACATTTATCAGTAAGATGATCATTTTGATTCTGTTCTGTATTTTTTCTTTTTTTTTGCTTTTTCAAATTCAATCATCTCAAACAGCTAGATAGCTCTCTCCATTGCAAAATCTTCCTCACAAAATTAGCCAACTAGATAACAGATGGTAAATGCTTAACAGCTGCTTGCTATTTATTTTGTATAAAATTTCTTCTTTTTTTCTCTCTCTCTCTTTCTCATTTTCATCCATTTTGTAAAAATTGTACTTTCAAGGTCCAATAAAAATATGCACCTTTGCAAGCTGTTCCGTTGACCCAAATATCCAGAACACGAACGCTACAGTTGAAGCTTCACATTGATTACTATATAGCATAGCATAGCAATTGGAAAATAGCTAATGTTTGTTGCTATTTTTGCTAATATATAAATTTAAATATTTTTTTCTCCAACCAGTGTCCATTGATCAGAATTGAAGGTGGAATTCCATTCAGTTCGTTGCGCAACATTTCCATGACCCGCAAACTGATGAACCGTGAGCAGGCGAAGAATGACTGACTGCTCATCGTCCATATTGACCAGTTCTGTATGATCTACTTAGAACACTGATGAGAATCTTTCCACTTGTAGTAAATGTGAAAATTATAAACATCATAAACTTTACCACACTGCACAACAACCACCTATTATTAATTATGAGCATTTGTTCTTTTGGGTTTATCAAGCTTGTTTATTGGAAATTCATAAGTTTATTTAAAAAAAACACTTTTCTTCTTACAGAGTTTTTTCCCTGGAAATTTACGATTCGTCTACGTGATCAAACCAGACGGTGTTTTACAACGTGCGTTGGAAGTTGGATATAAGCATATTTCCGGTGTCAATCGTTTGCAAGTAAGACACATTCATAAAGCTGTATGTGTTTGCAGATAATGATGTTGATTTCAACAAATTTAAATTAGTAAATAACTTATGAAACTATTTAAAAAAATGATCATATATATATATATGTATATGTGTGATTCAATTTGACCTGCCAATGATGTACTTTTGTACCAATGCTATCGATCATTATCGAAATAAATCGAAAATCAACAACAACATGAATAATAAATAATAAGCTTTGCTTTCAGACTTTCGTTTGCAATTCATTGCCAGAACTGCATCAACACGTCAACCCAAGCTGTTTAACGTACGACCTCTGCGGTTCATTTCATTACAATCATTTAGAATGGTTACAACATCGAATGGTAATTTTAGCAAACAATTTAAAAAAAAAATTTTGAAATTTTTTTTTTCTAAATAAAAAAAATAATTTCATTTTAAGGAAATTGAACGACTCCGCTGCAGTGCTGAAGGAATTGCCCGTACATTGGATGAATTTGTACAAAATTTACGCGAAACTGAATTACCAAACGATGCTTCAACAACGGCGAATATATTGTCGTCACAAAAAGCAGACCGTGATGCAATCAAAGTAATATCGCTATAATAGTGACCAGTGGAATAAATTTGCATATTTTTTCTTTCTTCTTGCAAATTGCAAGCGGTCAAATTTATAATTGCAGGAAGATTTTCGAATTATCGTTCGACGGGGTTTCGACTTGTTGAAAAGCGTCCGTCAAGCTGAAACCAAGCCCAGAGCTGAACAGCTCAGCCCCACCCGTGTGCACAACGTCACCAGCGTGCAGCGAACGTTGCTTCAGCTCGAAGACACTGAAAAACGCTTCGACAAATTCTGGCCCACCCATGAATTTCGTCTTCAACATTGTTTACAGTTGCGTCAATTTGAAGAAGATTTCAAAAAGGTAAATGCAATAAACAAACAAATAAACAAACAAAATTCCTTTTTGACAATGCAAAATTTTAAAATGCGGTTTCGTTCGGTAACAATTGATAACCTTGAGCTATTTGTGGGAAAATTCTTCTTTTTCTTCTTTTCTTTTTTTTTCTTTATTTTAAAGAATTCCATTCATTTTATGAACAAATTTCTATTTGTGGAAAAATATATACTTATATAAACTTGATTTTTCAAGCATATTATTATTTTTTTCACAATGATGGTCAATTTCCGTTAATTCAAGTAAATCGTCGTTTCCGTTCTGTCATGCTCATCATTACTAGGCCTGGATTGGAATACAAATGAAGGTCAACAGTGACATGAAGCAAATTTTCAGCTTGTTATTATTATTATTTATGTACAGCAATTCAGTTGATACATTATATAGAAAAACTCCAATGGCATACATCCGCCAATAACGGATGTGCAACGTTAGCGTAATTTCACATGGTAGAAGGGTTAGATTGAACAACCTGACGTAGAGATTTTTTCACATATGTACATAAAATTTTTTGTTGCTGCTTTTATTTCGTGTCCCTGGGCATGGAGGGTCAATCGATGCTAGTTTTATTTGTTTCTGTTTTTGTCATTTGCGTTTTCCATGATAAAATTGGTGACAGACACGCATTTTCACTTGGCTAATATGAAATTGTTCATATTTTATACAGCTACAATCAAATTTCCTGTGTCATTTGGAAAAGTTGCGCATCGGGCCACATTTTGAAACTGGTGAAAGGGACCAGTGTCGATTGTGTTCCATTGACGAAGTGGATCGTCTTATTGAAGAATATCGTATTTACGCTGAGAAAACGCAGGTGAGCTTTGCTGAGCAGTAAGATTTGTTGAAACAGCCGTCTACAACATTGCAATCGTTGCATTGTATACATCTACACATATATATATAATAAGAGATGAAGCTTTTGCTTTGCATTTGCAGGCGGATGTGCAAGCTGCGAACAGCTTGAAACTTCGAGGAGAGCAGCTTATTGCAGCTGAAGAAAAAGAGCTCATTGGAAGCTTGACGCCAAAATGTCAAGAATTGCAACGGCTAACTGAACAACTGGATCAAGCTTTGAAAAATCGTTCGCGCTTTTTGCATGACGTGAAAAAGCTACACGACTATATTTGCCAGGTAAAGCTCAATTTCGACCAGACAAACTGGAGCGTTGATTTCAAATGTAGCTAGTTTTCTGCTAACGAACCAGTGAAAACGGAAAGAATTAACTTGTTTTTTCCTCAATGTTGAAATGATGATTGCTCAGTCTGAACAGACATCCTGTTTTCATCTTCTTCTAACCTAAGCTTCGTTTCCGTAGGCTAATCATTGGTGCAACACCGGCGTGCAGCTTATGATTAACATGACAATGGAATTTGATGACATCAGACAGTGCGAAGAATCGCTTTACAGCATTCAAAATCTTCTCACCTCTTCCAACGATTTAACCCTCGACCTAGACACATCCGATTCTCTGCTTCTGCTCAGCGCATACGACACCAAAACCCTTCTCAGTCAGGTAAATGATATTTTTATCACACTTAATCAAACTAATCAGTTTATCAAAAAATGCAGACAACAAAGTTCATTGAATAACTGAAAAATTAAACTTGCATTTTCAAACTCTAATACAGTACTTCAAGTTGCAATAAACGTAGAATTAAATCTTTTTTTTCATCAAATTTTACAAATCTAATGCACCTGAATGACTTATTTAATAGTTCGAAGATGAGCAAATTCATGAAGATAAACTTGAACAATTGAAAATTCTCAACTATAATTAATTTGTAAAATTCAACAGAAATTGTCATTTTGAAAATATCATTCTGTCCATTTTCAAAATATCACATTTCTATCCCAGTACGCGACCGTGAACGGCTATTCATAGACTAACATAATACGCTTTACAGTTAATTTGAAAAGTCAACTGATACATCGACAGAACAAAATTGATTTCTATTCGTTAGGTAGATTTGAAAAATAATCCACAATTTGTTTTATACGAAATGAAAATTGAGCCTATTATTTATCAGTTTTATCACGACATATGTGCACAAAATAATAATAATAATATAAATCATACTTACCAAATTTTGATGCGGGAAATCTGTCGATACTTCAGTAGCTGCATATTTGTCAGATCGTTACTGTACTTATTCAATTTTGATGATCGAATGTTTGATAAGTTATCAGTTGAGACTGATAAATAGTTCAAAAAGCGTATTAAATAATTTTGTTTACTTTTATTAGTTTATCAAAATTTTGGGTTTTGAAAATAATGCAAAAAAATTGATAAAATTTCAAAAATATGTCAAACTTGAAAAAACAAGTTTTATTTATATTTTTTAATTATTCTAGCATATTTTTATTAATTTTTAATTTTTGTTTTTTATAGTTTTTATTTTTTTAATATTTACAATAATTTTATAAAAATAGGATACTGTATCAAGAATACTACTTGAATATATTGTTACATATGTGAAATTATGGATTTTCAAATTGTAAGATGAATTGAAGTAAGATTCCAAGTTTATTTATTGTATTAATTTTTTACATTTTGCATATTTCATTAAAAAATTTCAACAATGAATTTCTGAGTATAAATTTTTTATAATTTTTTAAAGTTGATCTTCCATGTGCTGAAAGTTGTTTGCCTTTTCAGTTTCTTAATTATGTTATATTTCTAGTTTGCATTTTCAAGGTTGAATTTGACATTTGTGTCGGTCTAATTATTAATCATATTTTACATCTGAATTTAGATGTTTCGAGTTTTTTTTCATTGAAACAATTAGCAGAAATTCTTTTTGATCATTCATTTGTATTTTCAGTGATTGCAAGGGAAAAATAATAAAAATTAACGATATTTCAAGAAATTAGTAGCTTGAAGTTTTTAATTTGCAATCACTGAAATTTTATGAATATTTTATTTGCAGTTCTTTGTTATAGTTGACCTGATTCTGTCATTTCGAAGATTTCTGGTCTAGCTATGGGATAATTTATACTTTTGAATACTTCTATTCATAAATTTTTGATCAATTCTAAGAAATAGATATATTGAAAAATGAAAATGGGCATATCTTTTTTTTTTAGTTTTCTTATTTGTTTATGATCAGTTATTTATTTTACTATTTTTAAACGGTTCAAAATATGAGTATCCTCAAGTGAATCTGAATTGATTGCTCATAATAATGGGCTGTTCTGTTTTGCTTTGCTAATTTTGCCATTGGTTTGCTGGTGACCAATTGGAAATTCTGCTCTAGCCGAATGCCTGAATTGAAGTTTGCTCGTTGTTCGCGTCATTCATTCTATTGTTATAATTCGATCTGGTCGTTGTATTTGGCATCTCAAACGTTGCCACTTCAATCCGATCGTTAAACTTCAATTGGCATGCTTTGAAAGGAAAATCGATTAACATTTACTGAAATTGCAAAGCAATCTTTCCTTTTGTAGCTAAATTTCCCACTCTTCATGTTCAAATTGTTCATATTTATTATTACGCTTCGATTTGATTCACAATATTTAGCTATTAATAATTTTCGACCGATTTATATTTATCATTTTTTTTATCATTTGATTTTTCAGGTTAATGCTCGTGTTAGTGATGTGAAACAACTCTGCGAAAGTCGATGTGTATATTTGAAACGATTGTTGAGCAAAGCGCGAATTAGTTCTTTTTCTGAACCGATCAAAATGACTGCTGCAAAAGCAACAAATCCATTGTCCTGTACTTATCGATACCTCCCACTGCGTGATTCATCGCATGCGGATATTGGCCAAGTATTTTGAACCGATTATTATTATTATTAATATTATTTTAATCTTCAAATAATTAATCTTCTCCCAGTTATCCGACGATGCTAGTGACGACGCTTTGGCAATGCTATCACCGCCACCAATTAGCCTGTGGTCAGAATTACCGTACGATCAACAGCCGAACGTTGACAACAGTTGTACTTTCAATGCTGAATCTTCCAAGCGTTCATTATTTGTGCTGAACGAATTGCTCAGCACTGAACAGAACTACGTCGACGAACTACGTTCAGTGGTCAAGTATTACATTCACGCGTTCGAAGATGCCGACCAACGCCGGTACGTTCCCAACAATCTGCTCTCCAAGCAGAAGGTGCTTTTTGGGAATTTGCACCAAATTTACAATTTCCACAATGAACTATTCCTGCCGGCTTTGAAAGCCGCCGAAAGCAACGTCAGAGCTATTGCCAGAACGTTTCTCGACCATACTGATCAATTTCAAATCTACATCACCTACTGCCTGAACAAACCGCTCAGCGAGGCTTTGCTCAAACAATGTCCTGAAAGCTATTCATTTTTGCAGGTGAACATATTTTGGGTGTGGTTTTATTACAATTTTTTTCTTTTTTGCTTCTATTTTTCACATTCAACAACTTACACAGATGTGCCAAGATCGAGCTGGTCATGCTCTGCCATTGAGTGCTTATTTGCTCAAGCCTGTCCAACGAGTTACCAAATATCAACTGTTGCTTAAAGTAAAAAAAAAATATCCATTTCTGTTTATTGAACTTTTTTTTCTCAAATTCAGAAATTAAATTATTTGCAAATAGGAATTGGCAAGAAGCGTCGACAGGACAGAAGGAAGCGCTCAAGTTGAACAAGCGTTGAATGCAGTTTTGGAACTATTGCAACTGGTGAACGCCAGCTTGAATCAAGGTTACATTGTCGGATATACTGTAAGATTTTGTGAAAAAAGAAAAAAAGAAGTTATTCATTTGAAAATTAATATCAAAATTTGATTAATACTGGTACTTTGAAGGGTGATTTGTCGAGTTTGGGTGCCGTATTGTTGGAGGGTCGTTTCCGTGTGTGGCTTAACAAGAAAACCGGCGACAAAGCACCGTTGCGTATGCGACGGGCCGGTAAAGTTCGCCAGAGGCATGTGTTCTTGTACTCGACCGTCATGCTGATGTGCAAATATCGTCGCAATTCTATACCGCACATTGAAGAATGTTACGAAGTGAAAGAAGAACTTCCAGTAAAAATATTAGAACTACATCTATGTCTATATCATTGAAAAATATGCATTGGATATAGTCTTGGTATTGGTTTTGTTTGTTCGTTCATTTTTATTTTTCATTTCAAGATCGACATGATCGAAAGTGTCGAAGTGATCAAAACTACAAGCAGCAGCAGTACATCACAAGAAAAATTTCAAATTGTTACCGAAAACAGGCAAGAAGTGTTGACTTTTCAGTCGATCAACACCAACATCAACGCTTTCCAATTTGTCGCCAAACTCAAACACTTGCTATCAATTGCAGATGATTCGACAGGTAAAAAAAAAAGTTTAAAACAAACAAACAAACAATATACAGTAAATTTCAATTTCTAGATGGAAGAATGCGACGTCCAATCAGTTGGACTTCGCATTCGTCGAACGAAGCAGGCTACTGTAATTTGGATCGTAAACGGCACTCCGAGTCGGATCTTTTGGTCAGGTAAATTAATAAAACAACAGCAACAACAACAACAATATGCTAATAATAATAATAATAATGCAGCAAAAACAAACAACATTTGTGCAATAAAAAACCAATGGGATGTGTTGTTCATTTCAGCGATTCAAACAACAATCCGTCCTCCTGTTTGGGTTCTGCTCGTTCGGAATTGAACCTGCTGAGCAGCGTTGCTACAACAGGGGCGGTGGCGGATGAGGAGAACAACAAAACCAACGGCGTCAAGCCTTCAAGGAGCGGTAGAAGCGGCGACCGTTGGAACGTGGTGGCCAATCGAACTGAATATACAATGGCGACGGGTTCGTCTCCATTTTTACGTTCAGAACCGTCGGCAGGCGAACAAGCGAACAAGCACAATCCAACCGTTGTTTCAGAACGACAACAGCGCACTGAACGTCTGGTTGAATGCAGAGCAAGTTCACTTGGTGGCTACACGGCGTCTCGTTTTTGAAGCCACATTTCATCTCTTTGTATGATAAAAATGATAATAATAAAAAATAATTCGCCCGGAAGAAAACAAAAAACCACGACAACAACAACAATAACAGTTTTTATGCTGATTTTTGCATTTTCTTAAATGAACATTTTTTTCCTTTTTTTTTTGTTTTGTGTTTAATTTGGGAAAAAAACATGCGCCACATTCAATGTTCTGAAGATGATGATACCGGATGACTGCACCGCACTGCACTGCAACGGATTGATTCTATTTGCATACATGCTTTTCGGCCAATTCACGACACCGGTCACATTCCACATAGCAACAATGCACGTAACGACAACGACAATTGGAGATGACATACTCGAACACTATTTCATGTCCACGTCCGCAGCACATGCTATCACAGCCGGCAGAAGATTGTTCCGTGGCGTTGCATGTTCTCAAATTTGATGCAATTTGTTCAACAAGCGAAAAAAAAAGCAATTGAACCAACAACAACCTCTCTCTTTCACTCACCTGCCCTGGGTTCCAATCGAACCAACTCGAGGATCTTCGGTACAATAATCCGGCGACTTGCGTATGTAGACGAGATCGTCTTCAGTAACCCGACCAACAAGGGCGTACGGTTCCACATTGTAACGAGCCGAATTGCCACCGCTCAACCAGCGCACCTCGGCTGCTCGGCTGTACTTTTTCCTCAACCTTTAAAATATTGTCACTTATTAGCAAGCAACAACAAAAATTGCCTGCTTCCATTGTATTATTAATTCTTACATTTCGCCAACTTGTATCAATGGCGGTAAAACTTTCCAACATGTCTTCAAATTGCACGATCCAGATACACCGTGACATTTGCATTTCAATTCCAACATGTGATTTATGATCTAGAAATGAAGAAAATACCGTCGGTAAGAACAACAGAAAAACAAAAAATAAAATAAATGAAACATCTTCTACATTTCTCCCAACTCGATAGTTGTGATGATTCATTCTAGCTCTAGGTGCCAGAAAGATACGCTTGTGCTTTTTATGCACATAAGGATAAACATTGGTGTTTTCGCGCATATAGATAATATCATCATGATACGAACGTTGTGATTGAACTCGTTGACGGTTGCGATAACGACCGCGTTGAAATTGCTGCTTGTGATGTTGCTTCTGCTGCTGCTTCTGTTGTTGTTGTTGCTGCTGTTGCTGCTGCTGGTGAAGCCGCATGGCTGCTTTGAATTTCTTGATCTTTGTCCATTCTTTGCTCACTTTCTGCCCATAAGGCACGTTGTCACTGCATCCTTTACGCTGGAAAATATACTATAAAATTTGACAATTGGACAAACAAACTAATAATAATCCGAGATAAGAGCAATTAATGAAAGAAAAAAAAACACTTACAATGTAGTCATCCAATTTCCCACCGCTTACAGCATTGCCGCATGGACAATAAGCAATTGTACCACTGGAGCATGCTTTTGCAATACCATGCGCAACGGCTGCGGCTGACAACGCGTATACCAACGCTTGTTCTCTTGTGCCTGTTCAAAATTTGCATATATACTTGTAAAAGCAAAATTTTTCTTTTAGTTTATATACCTTTAGTCAAATCTGGGGGCAGTTTGGGCACTTGTCGAACTGAAGAACAATTCCAACGGTAATTTTTGAATTGTTGCTGACAAATCATGACACTTTGTGAAGCGGATTTCATAATTATTGGCATAAGATCAGCATGACGTTTGCAAAGTCTAGTCTGAAATTGTATTTAATAATAATAATAATAATAATAATGGATAGTTTATACCTGAACACCGGCAAGACCGTAGCGTTTTCGTTCGAAACGAGTGCGAGGGCAGTGTTGTGCGTGATTCCATAATTTGTTCGACTGACCCAGAGCTCTAAAAAATTTGAAATTTTGTTGTGAAAAAACCAAAAAGAAAAAAGAAGATAAAATGCCGCCTTACAACCAGCGAATAGAATCAGTGGATCTACTGTAGAGAAGTATTACAACAATGGTGAGCAAGAATGACCATCGTAGCATACCAGCAGAGTGACCGAACATGATTGGTCTAGTGCAGAAGAAGAAGAAGAGGAAGAAGAAGAAGAAGAAGATTCAATGGATGATAATATTATTAATATTGTGAAGAAGCTGTCACAGTATGAACACAAGCTGTCTGTATACTACTACAGGGAGGAGGCAAGTGACATGGAAACAGTGAGAAGAAGAACAACTTGCAGGAAGTTCATGTTGTTGTTGTTGCTGTTGTTGTCATTGTGCTTGTATTAATATAGCACACCGGGCTTTGGACTGCCTGGCAGACTTGGTGTCGACGTCGACTAGGGCGACCGTCGTTAAAGAGCAGAGGGGCGGTTCCGAGTGATGAGATTGGTAAAAGTGTTGTAAAACGCCGACGCTTGCTGCAATGCAATGCAAAACTCACCTGAATATGCTGAACACCAATCGAGTACAGAGGTGTAGTAAAAATTTTGTGGAAGAACATTTTAATGACATTTTTATGACGCCATTGTCCGGCTGCTATTCAGCTGGCCGATTGGTCCAAAGACAATAGGGAGCGGCGAACGACGATCCGGCAGGGACAAAAAAGCGCGCCCTGTTGCTATTACACAAGGCCATTTCATGCCCATTACCAGCCAACTAACTAAACACCAACACAGCACAACTAGCAATCGGTTTGGTCGCTTGAATGACTGTCTGTGCCTTTCTTCTGTTTACAAGGAAAGTTCTTTAAACTTGATCAAAATGAATTAATTAATATTTAAAAAGAAAAGGAAAACACACACACACTATGAGAGAATGTGAGAGAGGAAAAGCATTTTCTTCTATCTAAAATCCAAATTAATGACATTGTAAATACAATTCAAGATATACTTACAAAATAGTGCATTGGTCATTGATTTGCATATAAAAATTATTTCATAAATATTTTCCAATTTCCTTTTTGTACCTCCCCCTTCTACTTTAGTTAGCTATTCTAGCACGAACCGGTGGTCGTAAAGAAGTCAGTGCAGTGAAAACAACGACCTGAAAATTTGTCACCGACCAGAAAACCATAAAAGAGCAACGATAAATTTCATTTGAAATAATAAAAATTGTCCAATTGTACTGCATGTCACGAAGAAAGAAAAAAGTAGATAAGCGAATGCAAATAAATATCCCGATTTTCAGATCACAGGTTTGCAACTGTCAAGTGCATATTATATATATGTACGTTGTTGGGATTCGTTTGAATGATCATCTCAGCTGAATTGGCCACGCCTGCAGTGGACGACACAATGGCGCTCTGAGTCCGTTGCCAGCAAAGGTAGGGTCGGCAGAGAAGTGCTACGGTCGTCGGCCATCATTGGCACGTCATCACTGGCTGATGCAAGAAGGGATGTTTCGAAATTATCCAGACGATTCAAACTTCTCACCTCAACCACAGATGAAGAGGAGGGGAAATTCGACCGTGTTGTTCGATTAATCAAATTTGAATCGCTGAAATGAAAAACAATCACAATTGATGAGCATCATCAATTTGATTGTGCATCGTTAAATGCAAGTTTAATTGAATAATAAATCAACTGCTTACAAAAGTGAATACAAAATACATTCGTACAGATTGTATATTTGAAATTTTAATTTATAAAAACATCCATTACCAATGGTGCAAAAGTTTGAAATTCATCTGAACTCAACATTATGTTACTTTTACATTATTCGATTCAAATTTTCAACTTTTTAGTAGTTTTCAAAAAAAAATTTTAAATCAACTTAATTATCCAAATAAAAATCGAATACAGTCATCAGTGAATGATGGAAAAAGTTGTTGAACTGTGAAATGTGTTTCGATTGAAATAATAAAAAGACAAATTACCATCCCACGCGTGTGAAAAGATATTTTTTTAAAAAAAAAGCATCCCGGTTTGGATTAGTCATTTGAACGTTGTCAACAAACAGATATTCAACAAGGTTGCAGGCATTGTGCAAAAATTGATCACCATTGTGTTAACACACAAAATCACAACAAATGGGACAAACAAAGAAAAAAAAACCAAGGCAAAAGCAGAACAGCAATTGATGCTGGTGCAAAATCTACAGTATACTCGTTCAACTTTCAAAAAAAAAAAATAAGAACACCAACTCGTCCGTAAAAAGCGACAAACAAACAATCTGTTCAAATTGCTTTAACTCATAAATGCTAAATTGGATTTTTTTTCCACTGTTTACGATAAATTACAATAAAAGATAAAACCAATATTTACTACTACAATACATTACACTTACGAAACTGTGCCGGAAAAAGTTTCAAAAAGATTCGCCACGTTGGCTAATGTACAACGTAAATCGGCTGTCGGTAAACCGAGATTTCGTCGAAACTGTATATCAAAAAAAAACTAAATAAATAAATAAATATAATATAATTTCAAACTTACTTGAGCAATGTTCCTGTTCAAAAGAAAAACTCCATAATTGAACGTTATCTTATTACTACGAGAAGTGTACAAAGGAAATCTGAAAAGAATTTGAATTTAAAAAAAAAGAATAATCAACAAACAACTGTAATAAATGACTCATTTGCATACGTTTGAATAGTGTTGTTGGAATTTTGAAGAGAAAAATCGAAAATAACCGAACGAGAACCGGCAAATTTCACTTCGTGACTCAGTGGAACATCAAATATTGAACTGAGAATAATAATTAACAAAGCAACATAACCAAGAGCGGATGAAATTTCCAAATAACAATGCTCTAAAAATCGACAAAACAATACGATAAATAATAACCCGATTCAATTAAACTGACTGACTGTGATAATTTTCCGCATCCGGAAGGTGTAAACCAGCAATTCGATAAACTGATTCACACGTACAATTTGAACTGGACGTCTGAAAGTATACGTTTAAAAATTCAGTGACAATTTTCAATTATATTGAATATAATATAATTTACTGATTGTTGAGGATAAAATATGCTCGCAAGTTGACCAGTCATATTCTTGCGACGTATCATCAACTGAGCATTAACCCACAACAATTGTTCACTTAAAAAAAAAATAATTTTAAAAAAATGCAATAAATAACAATAATTTGTACAACATACCGAAGAGCAACGTATTCTTGCATTTTTTCGTAAAAGAATGCACGGTCTTTTTCAATTTCTGTCGAAAGATGCAGCAACGCTTTTTCCATAAGCTCTACAGATTTGTTAGCTTCAGTCAAACGGCGATTTCTATTGCACATACGATTCTCTTCTCTTCTCAGAAAATCTTCCAACAACACTAGATCAGCTTGTTTTGTCTGAACTTCGGCAAGCTGAAAGCATTTCTTTTTTTTCAAAATGAACAAACTTTATTTTCTTTTTCTGTATTATACATTGCTACAGTTTACAATTTAAATAATTAACATTCACCGTGGTGTAAGATTGAAAAATGTAAAATATACAATTTGATCAAAATAGTGCCTAATTTGCAAGTAACATATTTTTAGCAAATTGATATTCAATTCTGTTTGGAAAGTAACGTATTCTATGAAACCTCAGCGATTGGTAAATTAATAAATATGAAAAGCATAATCAATATGGGAAAGAAAATATGGAAAATGAAAATTTTGAATACTGAATAAAATGATACGAGAAAGAGAAAAACAGAAAACCATCAACTCACCAGTTGAGTAAGTGAACTACGCGCTTGAAGTTTTTCCTCAACTTCTCCTTTGAGTCGTTTAACTTTTAAATTTGTCTGTTTCACAGCAGCAATTACAGTTTTCAATCTGAAATAAAAGTTATTTTATTCTCAATAATTGAAAAAAAAAGAAAAAAAAACAACAACCTTTTCCAAGCATAAAATGTAAATGACGGTTTCGGCGAATGTACGCATTCTGACTTTACCATCAAGCAGAGCTAGCTAGCTTTTAGAACAATTCAATTATTCAAATTGTTCTTCGTCGTTGCAAACTTGAGACAAGTTTCCAAGAACTAAAGTTTGTCCAATACAATTCAACAAAGCAAATGGCAAAAAATATTTCATCTTACTTAAATATTAATATGCATATAAATGGGCTAAATAAATAAGTAAATAAATATAAATGACAAGTATTAATTTACATCAATTGATGGAAAAAGTAAAAAAGGTATTTTACATAATGCAGGTACAATTGTTTTCGAAACAAGCGGGAAAAGGATGATTGAAAAAGTTTTCAAATTTAAAATTAACCAATCAAAGATGAGGCAATTTCAAAATTTCACCAGTTGTCGCACATTTGTTTTTATACTGTGAAAGATTTCACATCACTCTGCGGCAGGGTATATTTTTTGTAAGTATTTTATTTTTTTAATAACCAGTATTGTGATAATTGTATTTCGAATTTTTAAAAACAAAATTATTATTTTCAACATGATAAAATTTACAACAAACCGATTTTTTGTTGAACTCATCTGTGAACAGTTTAATATTTTCCCAAGTATATTGTTTAATAATTGGATGAAAATTAAAAAAAAATATTGTTTAACAATAATTTTACTTCATGATAATTGATTGTTGATGAAAATTTTGAACACGTTTTCAATTTTTGATATAATTTTGAAATTTTGTCATTGAAAAAATATCCATTTTTTGTTGATATTTCAAAATTGAATATTGAAAAAAAAATTAATTTGTTCAAATTGTCTTGTACTTGAACAAAAGTTACTGTAAAATGTGTATAAAATACTCTTTGAACGAGTGAAGATTGTTGTGAATCAATTAGCATGTAATTTTGTTCAATTGCAACATTTTGCTCGAGTGACTGTGCATTAGTGAGATGTGATTGTAATGTTATTTTTTTTGTTTCATCGTCATCGTGTCATTTTCAATTTTACACGATACGAAAAAGCAAATATTTGAAAAAAAATTAACTGTTTAATATTTTTATAACGATTGCACATATTTCATCGCACTCATTCACTCGTTTGTTAGCTTTTCGCTGTATATGTATTGTGTGTGTGTGTGTGTGTTTGTGTGTTTTCGTTTAATTGATTATACATAAATTTATTTATTGAAATTATTGAAAACAGAAATTGTTTTGACAGATTTGATTAAGTTATCAATTTAATTCCACGCTACCTTGATTGTAAGATGTAAATAAATTTTTTTTACTGTAGCGTGTGGTGTCGTTGGTTGAGAGAGAAAAAAACTGTTCTTTTTTTCATCATTGCTGATGTTGAAATGTTGAAATTGGTTTGTCAGAGTTGAAATGTTCGTATAAATTGGCAATTGGTGAACAAAATTTCAAATTCAATCGTTCGGATGATGTCATTGGAAGGTTGGCTACATGAATGCCGTAAGCACGTTGTGTTTTTTTATATTGTTCTAACATAAAATAATAATTTGAAAAATGTCAATGAGATATTTTAATGTTTCAATTTTTACATGAATAAGTTGAAATTTATAAATATTTTTTTTAAAATCAATTTTACCATCATCTCTGCGCTGCTGATGATCAACTGTTAACTGCGATAAGAGAATCGAAATTAACATAATAGAAGGATGGTTCAAGGTAATCGAGCGTATTTTGTTTGTCTTGCATCTGCTGAACGTAGCAGTTGAAAAAGCGTCTGTCCGGCGTGTTCGTGTACGAGATGTTGAATGGCATTTTTAATAATTTTTTTTTAAAATTGTTCTTCATTAATTTTTCAATTTAATGATTTAAAATTTTGAATCGAACTCCAGTAGAGGAGTAGGAGTGTGATTGAATTTCTGTGCCAAAACAGAGTGGGAAGATGGGTGGGGTCGGTTGAGCAGCATCGACGGGTGGGAAGTTGGCAAGAAGAAGAAAATGAGAAAAATCCGTTTTGACTTGTTGTTGGCAATTTTGGCAATATTTGAGAGTTCGCCAGAGGCATTTTCCAACAGCTGTGCAACAAAGCATTATAATATAGCAGCAGTAGAGGCAATGTTTAATAACTAATTTTTCTGATGAATGAATGAATGTAATGATGTGGTTAGTTTATTGGTCGTTGGTACAGAAAACAGAAACAATTGCTTTTCTTTGAACAAGAAAAATTTTTAAATTTTCAGATGTGATTCATGTCAGTTCACCTTGCCGACATCTGTCGCCAACTGTAATATGCCGGTCGGCGGTTTATGCTGTAGTGGAATGTAAAAGTCGAACATTAGCATGCTATGCAAGTGAACAGGTGTTTTTCTTGAATTTTATTATTATTATTATTATTTATTACAATTATGTATGTTGAATGTGTTGTTTAACAGCTGTCGTAGTAGTCAGTTAGTTGTAGTTTATGGGAACCGGATTATTTTACAGCCTTCGTCCTGATTGCAGGATGCGAGAAAGGCTAGAACAGCAGCAGCAACAACCAGTCTTGTGCCTTACTGTGACGGTGGAAAAGTGCTCCGGCCTGAGGTTTCCAACAGCAACGGCAAAGCTAATCCGACAACCAACGGCGGCGGTATATTTCTGCTTCGTCGATTTCAGCCATCGTCATCCCGTCATTTTCTGAAAAGCAGTAGCAGCAGCAGCAGTGGCAGTGGAAGTGGAAGTGGCAGTTTAGCTTCTACCGCCGCCCCTGGCGTTACTTTTACCACTGCTTCAATTTCACTCACTCCAGTCTGCTACCAAAAAGTGTCCAATTGTTTCAATTTTCATTCAGGTAAGAATTGAATTTATTTAAATTTTATCAAAACTATTCTATATATTATTGGGATATGATAAATTCAGCACAGCCTGTTGTTGAACATTGAAATTCAAAAATTGACCCTTGAAAGCTATCTTATAATCAAAGTTGAATTTTTCTTTTTCGACGGTTGATTGAAATTTCCTGTCAACCAAAGTTTGAATAGAAAAAGAAAAAAAGTTATTCTCTTTTGAAATTGTTGATATATTCATCAAGTTTTATGTAAATTTTTTCTTGATCCATTCGATTGGTTTTGTTTAAAAAAAAAAAATTTGAATTTTGACATTGCGTCTCAGTGTGTCAGTTGCCAACTGACGGTAATCGTTCAAAGCGGCTGGTTAACAAGTTCTTGGCCATTGGGCAATTTTGATTGGTTTGCCCGGCTTGGGGATGAAAAGGAGGAAAAGTAGAAGAAGAAGAGGGCGTTGTGCCGTTATGAGCGCGTATTTGCTTGCTTTGCTTGCTTGCTTGCTGCTGCTGCTGTTGCCGCCGCCGCCGCCGCCGCCACCGCTGCTGCTGGCAATAAATAGTATAATAAAAGTTACACCAGGCGGTTGGTGGTGAAAAAGGACCGTTTGACAATTTTATTTGTTTATTTATTAATTCCATATATTCATAATCATAATCATCTTCTTCTTCTTCTTCTTCCTCATCATTATTATTATTATTATTATTATTCAATATTGTCGTGAAACGAAGGCCATTGTCCGGCTTCAACGTTGTACAAGGTCGGTCCTCTACGTTCTGCACATGGTCAGGGCCGGCATGTGACAGTTTTCACCTGCACCCTGCTGCAGTTGTTTCAATGTTTTCAGTGTCGTTGTTTTCATTTTGCTTTTGTCGTCATTGTCCAAGCAGAACTGCTGCAGAAGCTGAATTTGAATCTCAATCGAACAACAACAACAACGAAAAAGCTACAAGCCGATCTCGAAGTTTGATCAGTTTGCCTTACAGTATCAAAGGTAAAAAAATATATAAATTATAATTCAAAAACGACGAGGTTGAAATTTAAATTAAAAAAAAATATTTAGCATTTTCCATTTTTAAGCAATATATATACATATATAATTCAGGTTGAGTTGTTTTCATCTTTTTTTTTTTTTGAAATAATTTCATAAAAAAATCCAACCTTCAAACAATGATATATTGTCATCATTATCTTATTTTATGATGATTATTTCAATAAGAGACGAGTGTTTGTTGTTTTTTTTTATGTTGAAGACTTTTTTTTCTTTAATCAAACAATCAAAAATCTTCTTGCTTCTTTCACCTTTGTCAATCTAAGTGAAAACAAAAGAGAGAAAAAAAAATTATATGTTGAAATTTTGAAATTATGCAAATTTTGAAATTTATTATTATTGATTTGAACATGAATTTTTCTTTCTTTTTTTTTCTGTACATCCACTGCACTGCACTGAGTAATTTTATCATAACTGACTCATCATCACCCGTCGAGAGTGTAGTAAGTGTTGTTTTCTTTTTAACTACAAGCATTGTCGTTGTACAAACAAACAAAAAAATAATAAGCAACTTTTCCAATTCCAATCACTCGAATTATTATTACATTTATTTACCCTCTAAATATGCAAATTTCTATTTTTATTTTTTTAAATTTTATCATCACCTAGGCATTCGTTATTATTATTATTTAATTTTTTTTATTTCTCACTTGTATTTTTTATTTTCTCTGTCGATAAAAAAAATGTTCAAAATTATATATATATATTTTTTTTTGATTTTATTAAAATTTTGACTGCGTATCATTTTTTTTTTCAACGTTGCATTCAAAACGACGTGAACGTTCACGCTTTTACAAACAAAATTGCACACATCCTTTCGTTCGAAAAATATAGGTCAAGTTTAATTTATTGCTTATTTCATTCAAATCGGTTCAATTTTATTATTATTTATTGCTTCTTGTTGACAGTTGAAAATATTTTCATACAGCGTCAATTTTTGTTTGTTTCAAAAGCAGACTTTTTTTATCCATCCGACAGAAGGTAGAGTTTGGATTTTTTGTAAAAAGAAAAAAAAAATTTGAATATTCACAAAATGGGCTATTCAAAATTTTATCGTGATTTTTTTATTTCTTTTGTTGTTGTTGTTGTTGTCAATTGAAATTATTTTATATCTTTTTTTTTCTTCAAAATTTACAATTTGTACAGTATTTTTTTGTTAAATTTAATGTTAAATATTGAAAATTTATTTTTTGTGTGTGTTTGATCATCATTTTGCCAATTTATCAGTGTAAAAATTTCAAACAATTCAAAATGTTTCATTTTTTGTTTGATTCAAATCACACGATTGTCAATCAGTTTATCATCAGTTTTTTTTGAAAATATTTTTATATTAATTTGAATTAATTAATTAATTTTTGGTGATGATGTGTACAAAAAATGATATTATATTTTTATTAAGTATTAAAATTTCAATTATTAGATTATAATTTTATTTTATTTTATTTTTTGATTTCAAAAGCACCACTTTATTTTCATAACCTGCGCATAAGTTGATGTTTTCTGCATGTACGTGTGCGGTGTGAGTAGTGTTGAGTGAGGGGATGGATGATTGACTTGGCATTTTCTATCTTTTCTTGCGGATAGCTTTTTGCTAGTTAGCTAGTTGGTTAGCTTGCTAGCTAACTAGCTAACTGGCTAGGTTGTTAGTTAGTTAGTAGTAGTAGTAGTAGTAAGCAGTGTAGAGGTAGTGGTGGAGACGACAACGCATCAGCAGCAACAGCAGCAGCAGCAGCAGTCTCACGTCAATGTGTGGGCAAGTTGAATTTTCTCTCTCTCTCTCTCTCTCTTTCTTTCCTTTGATTTAACCACCGAAAAAGCTGCATTTATTTATTTATTTATTTATTTATTTATTGTTGTTTTTCATCTGATTTGAATTTATATACATATTTTTGTTGTTGTTGAAAATTTACTACAGAAAATGGGCGGCCGCAGAAATTGGCGATCTTGTTTGAGTAGAAACTTGGTGACTGCTTCGAGTAAGTGTTGCTTGAGAAAAATGAAGGAAAAAAAAATATTTATATATATTTTTTTTTTCAATATTAACATGAATATTTTAAAAAAATGAGGAAAATGAAAGTGATTGGTGATGTTTGATAATGTGAAAGATGTTGCAAAATAGTCATCAAAGTCAGTCAGTCATCAGTATCTGTTGTGGGCTACCAGATGTCATCTCAGCAGCTGCGACATGTGATAGAAGCGACAATGATGACCGGCTGACCTGGTGTTTGGTTGCTTGATTTAGCATTGAGTGATGAAAATTTATAATAATAATAATAATAAATATAAGCAAGTAGAGTTTAGTGAAAGAGGAAAAATAAGAAAGAGTTTAGTTTAAATATAAGCTAAGAAAAAGCTCTGCTACTGCTGCTGCTGTTCAGTGGATAGATGGATGCTGTTTGGTTTAACCATAGCCGTTTGTTTGCTCTAAGGCTAAAACGACCGCTTGAAATCATCCTCGTCACCAGCCGACCTGGTCGGCGGTGCACGTCCATCTGCTGTCATTTGACCATTGTCCACTTCAGCCGGAAACTATTAACGTTGGCCTGCCGCTGGGTCGACACGGACAACAGCAGCGGGTTCTTTTCCTTTTTTTTCTTTTTATCATACTCACTTCACCCATTTTATCTATTATCCACTCGCGCCACTGCTCTCGCCTACTATTACTACTGAACTATTGTTGCTTGGGGAGGGGGGAAAAATCCCACACAAACTCTTCTCTTCTTTTTTTTGAGCTTTAACATTAACGCTCGGGTCAGCTTATATTATATATTTCTCTCTCTCTCTCCCTCTCTCATTCTTTGTATCATTCTTAATCTTCTGTCATGCTGTTGTTGTTTTGTCACTGTTTCTGCTTCTGCTGCTACTGCTGCTCATTTTATTGCTAACAAAATAATTTCTTCAAATTGGTAAGTTTTACAAAATGGAAATTTTATTTATTTATTTATTTATTTGCTGTTGTTGTCACTACTGAGATAGTAGTAGCTCTACAATTCACATTGTCACAAGCATCTACCTATCCATTGATGTTATCTGATAAAAACAAATTTCTGTCTGTTGTCCATGTTGCCAGTGGACAGTGGCCGACGTGCAGGAGTGAGTTAGTAGGAGGAAATTGATCGATTTTTTGCTTATATTTTGTGTAGTGGTGGTAATCTTGTTGTACTATTGATGTGTCACGCTTTATTGTAGTATTTGTATATTGCTTAGCGACGACAAACGCCCACCGCCGTCGGTTGTGTTACTGTATTTTTTTTTCAATTGTTCACTTTTGACCACAGCTTGGCATATTTTTTTTCAAAAATTAATAATTTGCAAAATTGTGGAACATGCGTTTTATATAATTTTTTACAATATCAACTTTTTACTGCTGACAAATAACTGTTCGGTATGTTTTGGATTATTTGATTTTACTCTGTCTTCCTGTTCACTTCTATCGATGATGATTAATTGTCATTTTTCCCATTGATGAACAAAACCGATGAGCTAATTGCTTTCTCTAGCTGAAGAGGGAGAGGGAAAAAAAATCATCCTACGGTCAACGTACGATTACCGGATTTGATACAGGCATATATAGAGGCATTGGAATAGCAATTTATAGTTGACCCGAACACATGATGATGATGATGATGATGCTGATGGTGAGATATTGTTCTCACGCCGGCCAAACTTCATCCAGTTGACCGGCTAACGCGTAATTTGCATGACACCGATGATTGTTGACCCGTCATTTGAGCTACTGTGATTAGACGGTGTTGATTTATTATTGTTTGTTTGTTTGTTGTTGTTGTTGTTTTGTTTTTTTCTGTTTCTCCGGAAGAGAATGATTATCCAGAATTGTTGATCATCACCAGTACGAAATTTTGCCACGCCCAGTCACGTGAGGGGAAGGGACAAAAACAAAAAGCATCAAATCAACAAATATATAATTTGTGCTTTTATCTTTTACCAAAATTTGCGCACCATCGATCACTTCTGTGCACGTTGTTTGCATTGTATTGTATTGTATTGTATTGTATGTAAATATATTTTGTCAGGATTAATTTGAACAAAATTTCTGCTTGGTGTCCTGTTTTCTTCTTCATTTGACGTTAAATATTTTCTCTTCAATTTTTAAAATTTAAAAATTATTAATTTTGGGACTTTGAAATTTTGCAATTTCATGATTAAGAAAAAAGAAGAATATCTATAATACTATTGAATGATACGTGTTGTTTTTTATTTTTTATTCTTATTAAGAAAATTTTAATTTGCACATGGAAAAAAAACGTTTTCTGATGAAAGAGAAGCTGCTTTTTAGCTTGTTGTTGTTTAATGTGTTTATTTATTTATTTATTCACGAACGAAGAAGAAATAACAGCACAATTGTAAAAACTGGTTTAGTTGATTTGTAACAAAAACCCAACTGGAAAGTTTTAATAATATTATTATTTATTGTGATTAGTTTTATTTTTCATTCTTTTCTTTTTTGATTTTCATTTTTTTGGAAATTATACTTTAAAAAATTTGATTTAAATTTAATAATATTTCAATCAATTGATGATGATAATTATGTAGACAGAACAATGATTGTGATCGTCTACGTCTATGTGTGATCTATAATGTTGTACACATATGTTATATGATTGAGATGAAGGAAGTGATATAAGAGAGAGAAAAAAAATGAAGAATATTTGTTTATAATTTCTGCATGTATTATGTGTGTTTCTGTTGTGTGTGTGTGTGTGTGTGTACAAAAGTGAATAGAGAAGATGAGATTGATAACAGAAAAAATAATATATCTATGTATATATATATATTATAATAAAGAGAAGATGAAGAACCTTGAATTTCAATGACAGTGCTACTTGTGATGGTGGTATGTTGTTAGTAGTAATCGGTGGGCAGTGGTCGCCAACGGTCGGGTCACGAACAGAAATTGTGATTCTATCGCTGTTTCCAAGTCACTGTGGCAAGCTTGTCTTGTATGTCTGTCTGTCTGTCTGTCGTCCTGGCGACACGTTGGACAATGTCTGGTTTTTCGGTAGCTTTTCAGTTTGCACTGCTGTTGCTGCTTTTGCTGCTGCTGCTGCAATCTTGTTTGCATCGTGTCCTTGTCGACCAGTTAGTTAGTTAGTTGGCTTCTCTCTCTTCACTTACCGTATGTGGCGGCGGTCCTAATTTTTTTTTTAATTTTCTCACCACGTCAGACGATCTAATTTTTGTGCATAATTTTTCTATATATTCAATATTAATGTGTGGTAAATTATATTACAAGCAGATATTTGCATAAATTTGGTACAACTCGAAGTTGTTCACGTCATCAACTGTGCTACTAGAGTAGTACTGTATGAAACGTTGTGAACGCGCGACCTTTTTCTTCTCTCTGGTTATTTTCTATTGGACGAAGGGCAAAAAGCATGCTTCACTCGACTTGTATTCTTTTCTCTTTTTTTTGATTGGATCATTTTTCGCCCACGGCGGCGTCCTTCACTTTTTCCTCTCAACAACGCCCACAGACAATTCCAACTACTACAGCCATTACAACCGCCACCACCACCACCACCACCATTACACTGGCTATAATATTATTATTCTACATTGAACAATACAAAATTATACGCGGTCTCTTTTTTTCTGTCGTCGGATTTGTTGTTGTCTATGCAAATTATTTAATATTTGTGTATAAACAAACAAACAAACAAACAAAAATATGCGCAGTCGAATTTGTTGCAACAGTACATTATCATTGAGCGTCATTCCTGAGCAGCGAGGTATTTTTTCTTTATATTTTTTTTCAATTTCACACAACAAAAAAAAAAAATTTTTTTTTCTTCAGGGCAGTTGACGAACAACTATTTATTTATTTATTTATTTATTTATTTGTAGATATTAAAATTTCTTTTTCTTTGTTTCAGAATGGTCGAACAATAATGGCAATTTATCGTCGAAGCATTCAATTGAAGTGGACAGTTGGAGCTTAGATAGAAGACCCACGTTGCACAACAACAATAACAACAGAACAACAGCAGCAGCTATTGGTTCTGGAAAATTCACTATGCCACAACCACTTCCGGTGATGTGCACACCTGAATCTCGTCGCATTCCAGCTCATTCTACCTATTCAGCCAGTGCTCAACTTTTCACATCCTCCACGCCCACGTCGTCCAGTAGCAAATTGGCGGTAAGATGTGTAAAAAAAAATTATTATTATTTTTTTAATTTTGATGAAAATTATCAAGGAAATATTCAAAAAGACATTTATAATTAAGTTTCAGTATATTTTATATGTTCGTGTGTGTTGTGTGTATATATATATAGTAGTAGATGTGGGGTTGTTTGAAAATTGGTTGCTTTTTCTCCGTCTCCATCTTTGTGTCCTTGGCTTTGTTGTTGTCTAGCTTGAAGGCAACTTGACGGCGTTGTTTCATCTCTGCTGTCTCCTCCCATTTCACGCTCCGAGCAAAAATAAGTCATTCCTTTGTACAAATGACTTTATCAAATCAGAGTGTGCCATTTTATTTTATTTTATTTAAAAAAAAATTATTATTATTATAATTTTCAATATAGAACTCAACTGATCGGTGATGTAATTGAGATTCATTTTTTAAATTATTTCAAATTTCAATACACACATTCACACACATGCATAAACGGTGGTAATGTTGAAACGGAGCACATAAAGTTGAATGGAATAGTGTTACTTTTTGAAAATTTCCTTTCTACTGCTTTTGTAGAAACAATGGAAATTGTGCATGTTTGAACAAGAATGAAAACGACGGCATCGACTGGTTTTTAGCTTTTGTGTCTGTCTGTCTGTTTGTGTGTGTCTATATATATATATATATGCTTGTCATATCATTATTGAGAAAATCTAAAAAAAGTTGTTTAATTGTAAATTACTTTTTTCCCCCAATTCCAACTGTAATATATGAATGAAATTCATGAATGAAGATTGTTGTTTTTTTTTGTATTTTAAATAATAAACAACATTATGAATAATGAATGATAAAAGAGAGGTAGAAGTTGAGATGCACAGTTTTTGTGGTATATAAATTGAAAATTATTCCAAATGACGAATGGATGACGATGTCACATGTCAGTATGTTATTACGGTAGATACTTGTTCTTTTGTCAGCTTTCTTTGGAAAAGGTGGTTTGTTGTCAACGTTGAATTCAGGTTAAATGGTAAAAATCGGGGCCGACATGAAAAGACTGAATTTTTCGGGTTATTATAGAGACGGAGATGTACAACAACAACAAAAAAATATATCTGTTAGCATTATTATTATTATTATTATATATAAGAATTTTCAAAATTGTCCAATGAGATAAATCACCACATTGGTGGTGATGGTAATGGTATTATATGTAGTAATATACAATTACAATAGTTATTGGAAATGTCGTTTTTCTTCCTTCTTCTTCTTTTGATATCTTACTTAATAATGTTCTATAAATTATGTGTTTGTTGTATTTTATTTATAAAAATTTTATTTCATCATCATGATCAATTCGTAAACCGGATGAATGTGATTGAAATTTCAATTTGCTCTTTATTTAAATGCGTTGGCATGTTTCTCTTGTATTATTATAATATTTGCATTGTTGCATGTTGAGAGAACAGCTGTCTGAAAATGTGGGTTGGGAGTAAACAGTTTTTCTTGCCAGCTATAATGATCGGCAAATTTTGAGAGCAACTTTATTCTGTGTCAGTTTAGTTTAATTTAGTTGTTTCTTTTCCTCTTTTTTTTCAAATGATGAAACACGCACTAATAATTGTACTGGTGATGGTATGTTGTTGATGTTGTATTTAAATTTTTTTTTATTCATACGCAAATGTGAATTGTACAATGATAATAATAACTAGCCAAATTGGCTAGTTGTTGTTTGTCAAATTATGAAATCAGTATGAACGTTTCTCACGTTTGTCATTTTTGTAATGATCAATTTTGATATACACAGCAGTGCACAAGGATTTTTCTTTTTTTTTTAAATTGAACAATAATTAATCAATTAATTGCTCGTATAGTACAGTTTAATGAGAGTTCAAAGATATGCCGTGCTTTGTATGCATATATTTTTATTTATTTATTTGTTTAAATATTTCAAAATGACAAATTCAATAGCTATTGTGTGCGTGGTGTATAGAAAATAGAGAAGAGGGTCAGCAAGCAGATGTGATGAAAAGAAAAGCATGCGAAGGAAAATATTTGATAATCACTGATCTGGAAGATGATGCGACTGCAACTGACTGGTCTGATGTGAAAGTTATCATCAGGCAGGCAATTTTCGAAAATTTTTTCTTTAAAAATTACAATATTCCACAATTGTTGAGGATTCTTTATTTAAATTATTTATTTCATTTGAATTATAGATTATTAGGAGGAGTTTATTTAAAAAGATTATATATATATATATCTATATGTGCAAGAGAGATAGATAGAGAGAGAGAGAGAGTTAGTTCAAAGTGAAAAAAGAACGAAACGTGTGACAAGTAATATAAATGAAATAAATAATGCCCTTGACCCATCTCAACTGCCCGCACTTCCCGGATATTGGTGTTCTGTAGGGAATAAAAATACTTTTCGACCACCCCCTTCCTCCTCCTCCTTCCTGTGCATGGCGGTAATCAGATAGACAAAAGAATTTTGAAATTTTTCATACAGCGAAAAGCTTTCTTCTCCATTGGATAATTTTGCAATTTTTTTTTCTTTGTCCATCATTTTCGATGACTAATCGATGAAATGAAAAAAAATTTTCATTTCTTTTATTATTATTAATATTATTGTTTTTTTATCGGAATTTAATTGTACATTCAATGCTTCTTCTTCTTCTTCTTGCTTGTTTTCCTCTTCAGTGTATCAAGCTTCTTTGCCTATGAATGAAAAGAGCAAGGAGAAGAAGAATAAATGACGACAACGACACAGTGTAGAACGTGTTGCATAGTTTATAGCTTTAGTTGGCACTTTGTTCTGCTTTCTCTGATCAAATATTTGAAAGCTTTGTTTTTGCATCTTCTATACAATTTCATTTGGCATCTCGCACCAGGATGCATGGATAGATAGATATTTGACTATGACAACAAACAATACTACGACGAGCTTTCAAATTTTCTAGCTTCTTAACAGACACTGAAGTTATATAATAACATCGCAACAATTAATTAATAATATAATTTATTTTGAATTGTCTTGTTATTAAAATTTTATTTTCTTTTCAATAAATTAATTGATATTTCAGAATTTCTTTGCAAGACCATTTCGCAACAGTGCTTTGAAAAGAACGAAAAGCGTGTCGAAATTGGATCGCAAACGATCCAACTTTGAAGTGCCTGTAAAGTAAGTGAAATTGATTATTTTCTTTTTTATTCATTTTATTTGCATAAAAAAATTTTGCATACTCTACGTACACAAACGACAATGTTGGTTATTATCATTGTTTGTTTTTTTCTTTACTTTTGTGTTAATTTCAACTTCGTGTTGGTACTGAAAGGTAGCGGCATTTTTGAAAAAAATAACAAACAATCATTTAAAATTTTAATTTTATTTTTTCCACATTTGCATTTGTATCATTTACGTTTCTTTTTTTTCTGCTCCATTATCGGTTGTATTCTTATTCTTTTTTTATCAATATTTTATTATACTTTTTCATTTCGTCCAAAATTCTCGTTATTCTTTATACGGATTGCTTTTTTTAAAAAAAAATGAATTATTACAGTACTACAACGTTGGAAATTGGAGAGATTTGGGTTTTGGTTTTTGTCTTAGATATATATATATATATTCCCTCAATCATGGGAGGATATTTTGATTGTTCAAATGATTGTAGAAAGTTCACACGATTGTTGTTGTTGTTTGTATGCTTTAATTTTTGTTTAAAAGCGTTCTCTCTCACTTTCTGTGTGTGTGTCATAGTTGTTGGGGTTGGTAAAGCATGAAAGAAGAGCGTGGTGCTTGTGTTTATTTAATGCGTGGGCAAGTTTAGTTTACCATCGTTGTAACAGAAGAAGAAGAAGAAGAACACAAGACAAAATAAACGTAGGGGGTGTGGGCGTGTACTATTTTATAACCTAGCGGCTATCTATCTACAATAGTAATATTAGTATTTCAGTTGGCTGTAATCAATTTCAAAATTTATTATAATATTTTATTCGTGCAATAAAAAAAAGTTCACAATTGAAAATGTTGGTGTTAAGTTGGTTTTTCAGAAACGGGGCGTTGTCCTCGACGCCGGCTTGGAACGAGTTGAACAAGGTGCGCAATTCGAGATCTCACGATTCGTTGCTTATTAGCAGCAGCAGCGCGGCCGCCGCATCCGCTTGCCTGCCTCAGACCGGCATCAACAACACCAACAACAACAACAACTGCTGCAATACTGTAGTGGACTTGTCCAACGCTGGCTGTTCAGCTTCTTCTGTCCACTCGTCATTGTTAGCAACGCCGAACTGTTTTCGCATCACGACAGTCAATTCAGCCGGCATTGCCACGCCCAAATATTTCTCCTGCGGAACAGCCACCGAACGGGATCGTTGGCTTTACAGGTATGCAAAATTTTTTTGCACATTTTAACAATATATGTTCACTTGATTTCAATTTCACTTGACTAACTCGACAACTATCCAAAATACTTTTTTTTACATTTAAAATTCAGCTAATATTCATACCTGCTTGTTTTTTTAGCATACTGTATATTGTTTTGTATGCATTTTTTAAAATTTCTTTTTTATTTCTTTGATGAACAATTTATTCTTAAATTTAACAAGTTTTTTTTGTCAATTATTTTTAAATTTCTGTTTTTTCTTTTGAATAATTTCGTTGAAAAATTCAAATGTTCAAATGCGAATGTTTCAAATTTCAAAAAATATTTCATTTGTAAATTGAAACGCGCAACACGGTTGACAGCATATTCTTTTTTTTAAACGGATTCAAACGCACAACAGACTTCTTTTTTTTCTTTTTGTTCATTTTCTGCATCGGATGATTGATTCTGCACTGATTGTGTTGTGTTGCTTTGTAATGAATTGGTTGTTCTTAATTTAATTCAATTTAATTTTTTTTTGCTCATTTTTAATTTTGATTTTGCTAGTTTAATTGAAATAGTTTTTTTCTTCTTTATTTTTTTAAACTGGAGATTGTGCATTTAAGTTTACGATAATCAGGTTGTAATTGTATTTTTGAAATTTTAAAGCATTTCTTTTTGTACTGTTGTGACGCACAGTATGACGGTGTTGCGTTTTTGTTTGTTCATTTCGTGATTATAGCGCTGTGTGTGATTTGATTGATCGACCTGCTTTTATTGCACGAATTCTGAATCATGAATTTTCTTTTGCCGTTGCGCTTTATAGGTTTTTTTTTGGGCAATAAATTTTGATTTGATTTAATTTCATGTTCACCCATGTTTGCATATTTATTGCACAGTCTGTCGAAATTTTACAGTAAATGGTATATGGTTTTTCAGTTTTTTATTTATTGTTGAAGCATAGCGTAAAATGAAAAGTTGTGAAATTTTGTACTTGTTCTTTTTTAGAATTACTTTTCATGCAATACTTGTTGCTTTTGATTGTGAAGCAGAAATATTGAACATTGTTTGTTTATTTGTTTGTTTGTTTGTTTTGCAGCCTTAATCACGCAATGCAGCCCAATCGGGATCAGATGAGAAGAAAAGAGAAATCGTTGCAGGTATGGATTCTCGAAGCAAAAGGCGTAACAGCGAAACGACGGTAATTTTGCGCACCAATTGAATATCTGATATTAATGAATGAATGATGGATTTGTTTATTTGTTGTTTTCTCATTTCAGTTATTTTTGTGAACTCGCTTTGGATAGCCAGCTCTATTCGAGGACGTCGTCTAAACTTAATCAAGACATTTGCTTTTGGGGTGAACAGTTTGTTGTAAAGTAAGATTTTATTATATTAATATTAATTTTTTTTTGTTTTATTTATTTGCTTGCTTGTTGGTGATCGTTGTTTGTTATTGCATAGCCGAAATATTATTTTTTTTATTGTTTTAGTAATTTGATAAAATTGGAAGAGGTGAAAATTTGCCTCTTCCGCGAATCTGAGAGAAAGAAGCGCAAAGATCGCAATACGTTGGTTGGCTCAGTTTGCATACCTGTACGAGAACTTTGCTCGAAATATGCAGTGGAAAAATGGTAAACAAAAGAGAAATATTTAAATTATAATTTTTGCAATAATTTATGAATTTTTTAAAGGTACATTTTAAATGGCCAAGAGAAGTCAGCCAGCAAAGGCGAAACTATTTCACTGCGGGTGAAAGCTCGATTTCAGAGTATTAGCATCTTACCGTTGAAAGCATACAGCCGACTTCTACAAGTGAATTTAGAAATTGTTATTTTTATTTTAAAATATTTGCATTTATTTATTTATTGTAGTTTTTAACTGACAAATATCTCGAAACGTGTTTAGCTTTGGAACCTGTTTTGGGAGTGAAAGCAAAGGTATGTTGGAAAGAATTTTTTTTTCTTTTGCTTTTCAATCTGATAGTGGAAATTTTTTAATTGTAGGAAGATTTTGCCACAAGTCTGATACGAATCATGCATTCTCAAAATTTAGCCAAACATTTTCTCTGTGATCTCATTATGAGCGAAATAAAAACACTGGGTATGTTTGTCAGATAGCTGTGCATTACGTATGTTAATTTAATTTGTGCATTTCAGAGAACGACCACTTGATGTTCCGTGGCAATTCTTTGGCGACAAAAGCGATGGAAGCGTACATTAAAATGATCGGTGAGCAGTATATCCAACGGACGTTGGCGTCATTTGTTCAAAGTGTTCAAGATTCAGGTGAAGATTGTGAGGTATATGTGAAACGGCAAATAGTTTTTCTCCATCTTCTTCGTAAATAAGATTAACAATTTACTTTCTCAGGTGGATCCGGAGAAACTACCAGCTTCGGCTGATATTGTCAAACATCAGGAAGCATTGTTAACAACAGTTCATGCTGCTTGGGGAAGAATTCTGAACTCTTTTTACGAGTTTCCAATGTAAATTATTATTTTTGTTCGATGAACTTTTATTTATTTATTCATTTTTAATTTTAATATCAAGAGAGCTTCGGCTAGTTTTCCACGAATTGCGTAATCGTCTGGCTGATTGTGGACGTGGAGAATTGGCTGACAATTTGATCTCATCTAGTATATTTCTTCGCTTTCTTTGCCCAGCTATTCTTTCGCCCAGTCTGTTCAACTTAGTCCAGGGTGAGGATGATTTGTTTGTCTGTGAAATTAATTAACTTTCATTTAAATTGATCGACTTGTCCATTTTTAGAATATCCGTACGGGAAAACAGCTCGAAATTTAACTCTAGTCGCCAAAACGGTGCAAACGTTGGCTAATTTTACGAAATTTGGCGCCAAAGAACATTACATGGAATTCATGAATCGGTTCGTTGAAGGAGAATGGCAACACATGCGACAATTTTTGCGTCGCATATCTGTAATTTATTATTATTTTTTTTATTGAAATTTTCATTTTTCACCATTCAAAAATTCGTATTACAGAGCCCGTTGTGTACGAATTTTCCTTGCAAAACTACCGAGTGGAGTGGCGTGATTGATTTGGGCAAAGAGTTGTCCTTGTTGCACAGTTATTTGATTGAAGTACTTCCTGAAGCTGTTGCTAAAGTAATTGAAACTTTGATTTTTCTTTTTGAATCATGCAATATTTTGTTGTTGCTGTTGGTTATTTATTCATTTCACTGATTTAATTAATTGATTTATTGTTGTTGTTATATTTTAGAAAAGTAATTGGGAAAATTTGAATCGTCTATGTAAAATTGTTGACGACATCAGTTGCGCTTACAACATGTCAGACATATCGTGCTGTAGTTCAGCTTCTCCAGGATCGGCTGGCTCTTCAGATTATGACAACAAAGGTGAATCACCTTGCGTAGCGTTGTCTTTTGACAGCAGTGGAGATGAACGGTCCAAAGCACTGACAGATGATGACTTGTGGTACAATGCAGTTGATGAGAACATTGGTCTTCGTCGTATGGGATTGATGGTACAGCAGAGCCGTTTGAAACAGCAGTTGTCGTTATCGAAAGCAAACGGTTACGAATTAGGCAGATCCGTTTCTACTCAGTCCACTGGTAACACTGCATTGCCAACGACGATCACCAGCACAACAACTACAACAGCAACTACAACGGCAGACGGGAACGTCAGCGCAGGTCAGCAGCAACTTTTGGCCAGCGGAGGGGGTTTTGGTTTTGGTGCCGCTGTGGCTGATGTTGCTTGTTCGGATGAAATATGCTTTGTCGACGAAAGCACGTCATTGTTGTTGAAATCTTCTTCCATTGCACAAAATCCGATCACAATAGAGCCGTCGACGGTTGGCACGTCAGATTACAACTCGCTGAGCAACAGTCCAGTGGGTAGCGCGGACAGCAGCAGTGGATGTTCAGAGAAACGTTTGCCGGCTGCTGATCAGAAGACATCTTCGTCGGCAATCATGTCCTCCAACGACATCTCTTTGGCTGTGGCCAATCCACTCTATTCCCTGCAGCATGTGCCTGTTATTTGGTCTTCCTCTGCGAAAACGAACAAATCTGATAATTCTTCTTCTGCTGCCGCCACTACTACTACTACTTCTGCTACTACTACTACTACTAGTACTACTACTACTACTACTACATCTTCTGCGTCTGCCAATAGTGCTGCTGTCCTGGCCAACGAAAAGGTGAACTCTGATGTGAATCGTATGCTCCGGCGAGCACCACCGTTACGTGCCACCGATTCTGCCGATACATTTCATACAGCAACAAATTCATCTGCTTCATCTTCATCATCTTCTTCATCGTCGTCCTCGTCGTCGACATCCTCCTCTACAAATCATACAAGTTCTCAAACAGAAGTATGTTGTCAAACATTTTTATTCTTTTTATTCAGTTGCAATTCAGATATCACTTTGCACAATATATACTTCAGTTCAGTATTTCACTTAAAGCAAAAGATAAAAAAAATGAAAAATATGATTGATTAGTAGTGTGATTATAGGAAGAGAAAGTTCAAAAGTGTTGTTGCAACAGTATTTTTTTTTAGTTTTTGAAAATTATTGATGCTCGCATATATGTATAACGCACACAAGCATACACATTTTATTATTTTCTATTGCATTTATTATTTTGATCGCATTTATTTTATTTTCATTTTAGACGGTCTCTTCTAACAACAAACATCCTCGCCCAAGAACAAATCCTCATTTCATTTCCGGTGGTCACCACAGTCGAGCGATGTCGTTGTCAATAGCTGCAGTGAACACGGTGCCGCCTTCGTTGACTTCGTGCCCAATTGCCAACGGTTCCTCTACTTCAGGTGAACAGCTCAATCAAAGAAGCGTTGGTTGTCAGCAGACGACAGAGGTATGTTTGTTTTATTTTTTTGTTGTTCATTTGAATATTATTATTATTATTATTATTATTATTATCATTATAAATCACGTTTAAAATATTCAGTTGCTGCTTGCCCGAGAAGTGCAAGAGTTGAGAATACGTTTGGACGAATCTCAGAGTCGACTTCAACAAGCTGAACTGCGTGAACGAACTTGGAAACAAAAGTGAAATGTTTTTTTCTGTTTTATTTATTTATTATTTTTTTTGTAAATTTATTTTAATACTACTACAGGTATGAAGAATCGGTGCCGATCAAATGGTCATCAGATCCGGTGCAGCCGATATTGCATCGGCTGAGGCTTGTAGAAGAGGAACTGCAACAGGAGATGAACTCCAGTGCCCAGAAGCAGCAGTTGATCGACGAACAGCGCAACCGTATCCAAGCGCTCTTGGCTACCAATGAACGGCTTGCACTGAACTTGAGTCAGTTGCAAGAGAAGTCGGCTTCGGCTGAACAAGTGCTGCTGACGTCGTTGCAGAAGCGTCCACTTGACAAAAGTGTATCAGTGAACGGGCATGAAGAGATGAAGCCAATGACAAATGCGAGATTTGCACAACGTGCTTTGTCCAATCAGCATCGTCGTAGTTGGGATCCGTGTGCTAGCAGGACCTCCTTCTCCTCCTCCTCCTCCTCACCTGCTGTGACCACGGATATTAACGTCTGCTGTCAGGCTACTGATGTCGTCAACACTGTCATCACTGCGGCCGCTGAATTTGCTCAACTCAAAACTACGCAATGTTAATCAAATGTGCGCGTTTCCAATTCTTTCGCCTCTTTGCTTTTTATTCCAATTAATAATTATTTATTTTTAATATTTTCTTCCGACTTTTTTAAAAAAAAATATTCTCCTATAACTGGTCTCTCTCTGCACATATGCATAATGCATGCATACATTATTTATCTATATCTATATCTATATATACATGTCATATTATTTATCTGAGCATGTTCTGAATTTCGTTATAAGTTGTGTTTTTGTATTGTTAATAATAATGATAATAACTGAAAAAAGGAAAACATGTTTCTACTTTTTGTTTCCAATTGCAACTGCAACCGTGCAATATCGTCAACACATTGTAAGGTTTGAAGACTTTGTTTTTTGATGAATAGAAAAAACAGTTGAAAAAAAGTGCATTCATTGATCACTGAACTGAATAAATGAAAAAATATAAATCGTGCATGCGTGTATATGTTTGTGTCTGTAATTGTGGAAAGCAAATGAAAAGGCTATCATCTCTCGCTCTAACTAAACTGCTCAGGGAATTAATTCACAGCGCAATCTGATTGGTCAATTCCGATTTCTGGACCTGAATTTCAAATTTGCAAAGACCTGATTTTATATCATTCTTTATTCTTCTGTTTGAGCTTTGTTTGTTTGTGCGGCCGGCGTTCAATTGCACTTTCTCTTTCTGTTGCGCTGCTGATGCTAATCATTATCTGTACTTGTCCTGTTCTACGCACGCACTATACTTCTGGGTAATTTTTGAAATATTATAAATATTCTGCTACAACACTTATCATACATAATATTGAATAATTTGCATACTTTGTTAAAATATATATATATATTGTTGTTACATGTGTAAGTAAGTATATTTTGTTGTCGTGCTTTTCAAAGTTAAGAACAGACGATGCATTGCTCAGCGATGTTGGTGTATTATTTTAATTTCTGATTTCTGTTTGATTTGATTTCTTTCAAAGCATTGAATTGTCAATTCATTTGTTTCAAACAATACGTGAAGAAGAAAAAGAATTGATAAATTTGATTGATTGTTTGTAAATAATTCTCTTAGAAAATTTGAATGTAATATTTAGTAAGATGGAATATATTACAATACATTACATACATTATTACAGCAGCGTATACAAAACGACCTTCACAGTATTAATTAGCAATAGTGAACGTGTTTTTTGCATGATTCCATGTGCAACCGCATTTTCTAGGTTTCAAAACCGTTTTTCAACATACGAATACACAAATGCAACGGTTCATAGTGATTAAACTAGGAACATTGTTGCATTTCCATTTATGATAATTTCTCTTTACAAATTATACTAGATTTATGATGAAACATTCACATATCGCATCCACATTTTTTTACTCTTTCTCTTATTTACGCTTAACAAGTAAGCAACTAACGTCCCGTATATTTGGTCACCTTTATTTCATGTCAAACTTTCTGTGAAAGTGAAACATTGTATGCACAAAAGCTTATTTGTCTACAATCATTCATCTCTAACTGATGTTTGATTTGGCTTTAATTTACATATATCACATTCCACAACGGTAAAGTTTCGATTAGGTAACAAAAAAATTGAGACATGTTGACATAATAAATGAAGATTGCAAATAAAATAAAGCAAATAAAATAAGGAAAAGTGAAAAATTATTTCAAAATTAAGTTAAAGTATATTTCAAAAATGAAATCATGAAAATATAAATAATAATTAGAAATACAGTTATATACAGTAAATTAATTGCCAAATCACTGATAAAAAGGTTACAAAGCAATAGGCGGATGTCAGAAATGCAAACGTTGTATCCATGGTTAATATTTTATTTCGATGGTATGCGATTAACGGTGGCGGAGCATAACTAAAGTGCAAAAAAACTGTATTCAGGTAAAAATTCAAAGTTAAAAGTAATTTTCGTCATGAACATTAGTATATTTATGTAATTGCTTAGGTTTTTTATTCAATACGCACATACAACAATTGATGTACTTTTCATACAGAAATCTTAAATACATATAATTGAACGTTGAAGGTTTTGAAACAATTCATATTTCTATTTATTATTTTGCGCAGCATTAACTGTAGAATGCGTTTAGGTTTTCAACTTTCATTTGCTCATGGCGTTGAATTTCATTCTGAGCATATTCAGTCGAATATCACTACGCGCTTTGTGTTTTCTTTTGTGCAATACCACAATCTGCCGCTTTTCATACAGAAGTTATTAAA